>JAANSO010001943.1:0-14988 GCA_036507315.1 Lepidocyrtus fimetarius | reverse complement strand
GTAGCAAAAAAGAGCTTTTTTAAATGAATTGGTTATACTTACGGTAATATATTGTAACGGATTATTCTAAAAAGATGTAAAATTGGAAAGAACTAAAGGTTTTTGAAAGAATAAAAGAAAAGGGAAAATAAGAGAAAAAATAAATAAAAATTCTTCAAATACCTAAAAAGATTTTGTTGTTGTGTTTTAACTGTTTCAATACTCGACATAAAAGAAGAGATGAAAGGCGAAGAAAAATAATATGTATTGGACTGAATTGCGAGGTGAAGAAATGCAGGCGCGAAACGATCCGATATACTCTTTTTTCTAATAAATGTGCATATCTATTATAATCTAAAAAAAATAACCGTGCCTTACTCATTCACATGCATTTTTTTCTTCATATATACATATAAATCTCTGAGGGTTGTTTTACACTATGGACTTTTATATATTTTGTAGGTTGTTGCTGTAAGTTTTGAATTTGTTCGTCCAATGTCTCAGGTAAACAAAGGGGCTGACAACAAGAGAGCGTTTAGCGGCACATAACTACAAATTATAGATGAAAAACTTCATCTTTTTCTCATTTCTTCTATTTAAAACTAGCAAGTCTTTTTTTCTGAAAAGAAGTCAATTTCTTGAAAAGTTACATTATATTTTTATGCAATCAAGAAAAAGGAGCTTTGACTAAAAACTATTTCTCAATAGTTGCGAAGGTGGCAGTGAGGGCTTGTGTCGGCTCACAATAATTCCAAAGGTACTGGACTTTTTGGTCGTTGACTACCAACGCACAGGGAGACCTCACACTAGTATCTAGTCAGTAACTTCATTACATCTTTTATCTCAAGAAAAAAGTCCTTTTATTCTTTCTTTTCAAAAAACATTATTACAAGTCAAAAACAAGGAATACCTTTCCTATTCATCTATTCTTTGGGTATAGATTTTTCTTTGTACAATTGGTCAGTCCCATGGCAAAAAAATAAAAGAGTCTCATCTGTTTTAAATCTACATGTGACTTCTAAGGGCCTCCTTCTCTTATTCAAAAGTTGTTATTAGTAACAATGGACTACATGTCGTTATGAACTCCCATCTTTCAAAAAACACATTCCACATTAACTTTTGCTTCCGGTCGATAACCACTTTTCCTTCATAAATACCAAATATTCTCAAGTCCCTTTTGTAATCATTTTCCTTTTTAACAATCATAAAATAATACAAAGAAGAATACGAAAAAACGAAATAATTCCATCTTCTCAAAATCTACCTCTTTACATGTTTTGCCTACACTAATAGGCTATGCGGACTTTTGTTGTTGTAAAAAATCAGCAATACGTATCATCAAAAATTGTCTTACAATCACGACAGCTACATTTTATTGGTTAGTATGCAAACCTTTTTTCATACTTGGTGGATAAATGGAGCCTTTTTAATGTTGTTTGATCTACTTAAATACATTTTCACGATGGTCATAATTTTGGAACCCTATTTTTCCTTCTTATTATCAAAACCGCAACTAAACCAAAAAAGTATCTGCGCTTGACTGTAATTTATTAATGATTACTATTTGCAATGTAACATCGTTTAAAAAGGTCTACTCTTGCAAATAATTTGTATTGCGATTACAACAACCATTTTTGCCAAAAAGTTTCTTTCTGTCATGTTGTACAGTTTTTTTCTTTTCGCATTTAAAATCTATCTATACAATGATCCTTGAACCATGTTATTTTGCTGTATTTTCAGACAGGAAGATCAGAAATAGAAATCACTTATCTGCAGATGGCTTCCATAATCATATAATTGCAAAGATTATTATTATATTGGCGACTTTAGTTGAATCATTGAGCGTTAAACTAACTTCGAATTAAAAGAGCGAAAAATATCTTCCTGTACTATGTACGCACTTGTTGGTATGAAAGTGAGTGAAGACAGAGTGAAAAGGGCAAGAAGGCAGGAAGAAGACATCCCACGTATCTATTTTGATGTAAGGATAATCAAAACGAGATAATGATTACGTTTGCTTCTTTTCAAACATTTTTCTATGACC
This sequence comes from Lepidocyrtus fimetarius, assembly GCA_036507315.1. Lineage (NCBI taxonomy): Eukaryota > Metazoa > Arthropoda > Collembola > Entomobryomorpha > Entomobryidae > Lepidocyrtus > Lepidocyrtus fimetarius. Next base: position 12,965 of record JAANSO010001943.1, on the reverse strand, counting down.
ATCCGTCCAGAAGACATTGGGTTTGCAATAAGCTTATCATATCCTTATTATTACTATTAAGGTTAAACAATTGCAACTCAACACACGTTTCCCCTTATAAAGATGAAAAATGCTTTCTCTTAAAAATCCTTTTACTATAGAGTTTATTGTGTGATAGATGAGAAGGAATCCCTGTTCTAAATAAAATGTGTTACCTATCCTAAAGTATTTTCTCTGGCAAGAAAGGGGAAATTGTTTTGTAAAAGGAGATGGAGCAATCTTAATAAATATAATCGTCAGATTATACATTGCATATTATGGAACTTCATACTTGCTAATAAGGGTGATGTGATTTTAATGCGCCCTTCTCTCCCACCATTTTCCCCGTGTTCCCTTTTCTTTCTATCAAATAAAACATATAATTGTCAGTTTTTGCAATCTGTTAAATGTTTCTCTCAAATGTCATGCCATTGTGCTGCCCAAAAGATTAGGGACGATATTATTTTGCTAAAATGGATTCCTGGAAATTTTCTCTCGACCATACATGTAGAAATGCATCGGATGTGAAGATTTTTCATATGTGCAAAAACCCAAACTTTTTTAATACATTCATGAACCCATTCCTCTTCCGTTGTTCACCCTACGGTTATATACAACTATAATAATGATCATAAAATAATAATTTGCCAAATGTGCATTTCAGTTTACCCCATATAAAAATTTACTCCTTTTAGTGTTGCGTTCAGTTGGTCGTGTGATTACTAGATAAATTTAAGCTACATTCAGAATTGATTGCTAAATGTTACGTGAAAATTTGATTAAAGCAATTTACGTGAAAATAGCTAATAATGATTCCCTTAAGTTTTTAGAGCTACCTATTTAAAAATTGCGTGAATATCTATAATGAATAGGTTTTATTACAAAAATGTAATTATCACAAAAATGTAACCAAAACGGTTTAAAAGATACAGACTCTACTACTGTACTGTTCGCCCAAACTACTCAATTCATTTCTAATTGCATGTAACACTATGTGATGGCAAACGAGCGTCCATATTGCAAAAAAAAAAAGTTTAATCACAGTCTTTTATTTTGAAATATATGGGATAGAAAGGTTGTTGATTTGTTTTCAACCTGTTGAATTCTATAGTCTTTCAGTTTTGTTTGAAACAAGAAACTAGTATTATCCTTATTTGACAACCATTTTTTAATCGGATGAGGAGAGCCTATCCATTTCTTTTGTACCTCTCTTTTTTATTTCACGATGGAACTTGATTAACGCTGCAGGCACAAGTTTTAATGTTAATCTTTGATGATGGCGTTAGCCACTGATGGGACTTAATGACATGGTGTTTTCTAAATTACCAAAACTTAATATGTAAAATGTTATGCAGAGAAAAAGAAAGGGTATTAAAGAACAAAACTACCCCTTTTTGCACAATGAATTTTTTCTATCCAATCGCTATTAATTTCTGTCTGATTCAATTTATCTACTTCGTCTTCTTTCTTCACAGGTTTATATATTTTGTTTTATGTCGTTTTCTTCCCTTGATACCCTTCGCAAAGTATTGTGAATCTTGCATGCATGCAATTGTAACTTTGGTTATCAATCATCAAAGCATACTTGGTTCAATAATAATGATTGGACAATGAAGCTAATTAACCAAAGTACAAACTACCCATAAAACACAGATAATGATCGTGAGACTGTAAAAATCAATGACGGGATGGTTTTGGTTGGCAAGTATGTAAATTTCATGAAAATTTAATTGGTGAAATAAAAAGAGATTTAAAGTTTTTTTCACTTACAAAATCATCAAAGAAGTTGCGTGCCTGTACTTCCGCTTTTCTTGCCTGTGTAACTATATTCTGAAAACTTTCTTCGTCGTCCACCTTAGAATTCAAGTGAAAATCGGATGACTGCGTGGGCAAGGATGCGGGGATTCTGCACGGATTGATCCATTTCATTGGCTTTTCATGGTGATGACTCGAGCGAGATGACGAGGATGGGGGACTGGGTGACCTTTGACTACGATGGCTTATAGGACTTGACATCGTTGGAGTAGGTAATAGAACCAAAATTCCAAGTAGGAATAACCGGAAGGCTCTCCACCCTAAATGGAAAATCACATTGTCAAATGAATATTAAACTTTGATTCTTTTTCTTTTTCCCATTTTGACTCAAACTGCACAATTCTGTTTAAAGATGGAATTAATACCACAACAAACAAAGTGAATATTCTTTAAAACAATCTTCATTTCCAAATTAAAGTTTTTATAAAACATTTGAACTGGATTTGGAGAAGAAAAGAAAGATTTCATAAAAGACTAAAGAAATATGTATAAACTGATATGGCAGCGCAGCGGTTGATGAACTGATCATAGGAAAGGAAGGAGTTATAGCAAACCGAGCAAAGGAATGAGTTCACGTAGCGTAGTGAGCTAGCTGCAGAGAGCGGAGTACATAAGGCTAGAACAAAGAAGTGAGAGTTGCAAAATGGGGCAAACTAAGACTTGCTCATATTAACAGAATGCTCTTCTCAATTACATATATGCATGATAAAGTCTGGTTTCAGAATGAATCATCAGAAAATTGATGAAGTAAGTCTCTGCTTTTGCACAAGATTTTCATTTCCGTGTCAGTGTTTTTAATAGGTTACTTATGTTCTAGTTGGATTTGTACCACATAATTTTTTAAACATATACCTGCAATTTAGAAAAGTTTGGAGAAAAAGTACTGATTTTTGAAACATGAATGCAGTAGTCTTCAACTATTTTTCTTGCGCAAATTAATTAATCAAGATTTGTTTTGTTTTTAATTAAATACTAACCGTCAACTGATAAGCTATGATTAGCTCGGATAAAAGGTTTTCCCAAATTTACTTCGGTTTTGGCACACCGGCAGAGATCTGATGGGACGTGCCCTACAACTCGCCACGAGGAGAATTGTTGTACTTCACTACAACTCTTACTAGTGCGAGGAAAGCTGTGAGGATGGGCATTATGAGACATTTCGTTGTAAAATTGAGATTTAGAACAGATTGAATTTCCGTTACTACAATTGTCAAGTTCACTACGAATTGACCTACAGTACGGACAAACGCCTGTACTATTTCTAGAGGTGGATGCCCCGATGGCAATTTCTGGGCAATTTCCGGAACAAACTACTTCAGAAACCATGATTTCAGTTTTTTGAATTTTGGATGGGCTTTTATGGTTTTTAAAATCTTTGCACAAAAAAACTTTCTTTTTACCCCACAATCCTTTCAAAAATCTGTCACTCAACAAAATTTCAACTAGCTTCAAGAAATACTTTTGGTTGATAAATTTGCTACACATGGAAGCCACTCTGTAATAATTTTCTCTTTTTTTAAGACACTTCCTTTTTTCATTTAAGGAGTTTTCTGGTTTAAAAATAGTGGCAAACGGATTCACTTGTTTTACTCAGACACTGTTCCTATGACTAATGCCAAATTTGATAAAGGATTTGTATTTTGACAGAAGTGCTGGGTGTCAATTGCTTAAAGTACAACTCTTTCTCTCTGGAACATATAGCTCTTTCAAACGCTCTGTTAAGACTGGAATGCTGTGAGTGGAGACGAAAGTTTAAATACGATCACTTGTCGCAAATTATTCACAAGATGTGGATATTTTTATTCAGCGAATGTGTGTGGCTTGCGTAGTATTTTTGACATGTGTCCGTGTGTAAATGTTTAGATTAGCTAGCTGGCCGATGATGGTCTTGTTACGTATAATGACGTGATGACGACTATGATGGTCAGCTTTTAATTTGTTTAACAAAAAATTACACTCGCACAATGAAATAAATAATAATAAAAATAATGTAACAATGTTGTGTGTAATCGAGGTGAGTGACTAATGGTATGTCCGGCACATTTATTTATTCTTTCTTCATGTTTTAACTGGTCGGCTTCTCAAATCTATATGATCTCTTTCAGCTCCTGAGTTCGGCTTATAAATGAATGCGCCCAAATCATTTTTGCCTTATATCATACATCCGTATCCGACTTTCCCATTACTATCTCCATAAAATAAAGGTACGTACGTTACGTTTTTGAGCTCACCAAGTCGACTCGTCACAGGTAACTTACTTTAAGTGGCGAGAAGGAGCTCTCTCTCTCTATTGTGTGTTCATACTAAAAATATTATGCGCGATGATGATAGCAGCATAAACAGCATGGTCTTTGCTTACCTGTCCACCTGTATGAGCAATACGTGAGGTGAGTTACATACAGGTAAGTGTAGGTGCAATATAAGAACAAAACTAAACGTCGTCATCAGAGAGAGAGAAGTGGCAAAATCAGCACCAACAAGAAAAAAGGCTGTTTGTTCTTACGTACCTGTAGGAATCCAATGCCGCATATAAGCCGGCATATAAACTAAAAAAACGTCTTTTTTACTTACGTCGAATGAATGCCTCTAATTGCCCATCGTTCTTTTCTTGTATGAAAGTGTCAAATGGATAATGACTACTTGAATTAAGTCAACTGGAGGCAAAGGGTAACTTGTGTTTTTTATAAAAAGAAAAGTATTTTCCAGTGTTAAAAATAGCATCGGTATTTCGATATTATTAAATGGAAATTCAAAGATCTTTAAGAAACACATTCATAGCAAAAAAAACACTCTCTTTCGTTATTTAAAGAAAGGACTGAAGAAAAACTACATCGAAAAAATGGATATTGGGACAAATGTCAATAATTTAAATAGCTCAATTTGTGGTAGGAAGTGCTTCCAATTAACACATTTAACTCAAAGAAAGCGGTTTCCCAAAACTTATCCTGAGCTTTGTCTGGCGAAGTTTGCAAAAGCCAGCATCCGTTACACATTTTCGGAGCATATATGTATCTTGCATTTGCCATTTCAGTTCTTCAATTGCAGTATAAAAAGGCATAAATCAGGGATTCTTTACTAGGTCAATTATTTAAATATGTTAAGTTGATGCACATAATCTAGAAGGCAAATGCACTTATGTAATGACGAGTATGAAAAACCCTTTTTTTTTAGACAAGTGGATTCCCTCAGACTCTCAGTTTGGCTTACTCCAAGAGTAAATGTCTATCATCATCGCCGTCGTTTCCTTAAACCTGACCACACGCTTGTTATAAGTTTGCCATACGCTTCCAGGTATTGCTAAAAACCATGCTAACCGGGGATAGAAGCCCACATGACATCATCATGGTCAATCATCATCATTGTCATGATTTCACGTTTCATTCATTCATTTTTCTCCGTACGCAGCGCGCTCAGAACAGTGACGTGATGTTATAGTCTGCACAAAACATCAAAATTTGCTAGAAAGCGATAGTGGACGTAAGACGCCCATGAATAAACTTAAAGCGCAAGTAACAAGGTAATGTTCTCGGAGATTTATTTATAAATCTTATCGTTCTGAAGAAAGTAGTGATTAAGCACCTTGCCGGTGGGTCGGCATTCCCCAGTTTTTTGCAGGAAAGGTGTCAATATTTGTTTTTATAATTAAATAAAAAACTATGATGGAACATAATCTTAAACTGAAGTCATGTCCAAAAAAATGTATTGCGTATGTTCATACAAAAGATTAATAAAACTAATTCAGTCCATTCCCTGACATTAGTCTATTTTCATAATTTCTCTAAAGTTGGATTTTTTGCAGTTGAAACATTTGTTATTACGCATAAAGTCAGTTTTAGTAAACTCGAACTGAACAATGCAAATTTCTAGTTGACATAATATGCGATTATACATGGAAATTCCTTACAATCATGAAAATTATTGTACTTTCCGTACTATATGCGAATAAGTTGTCCAGTGATTGTTTGTAATTGCAGGGCAAGTTGAAATGTTTTCAGTACAAATTGCTTGGCTTTATTCAGTGTGTAGATAACTACAGGTCTTTGAAATGGGATTGCCATGACAAAAAAAACTTGTTCAACACTAATTATAATTATCGGTGTTTAATTTGCCTAAACATGCCTCAAAGCTAAGAGCTATATGGGTATAGGGCAATCTGAGATACGAATAAAGGTTAAAAGTTGTTAAGTACAAATAATTGCGTAAAGCATTTAATCGTACATTAACAATAAACCCTTTACCTTTATTATTGTTATATAATGTAATACAATTCTACCACGTGGAGGTGGGGGAAGTAATGAAGCTGATGTTTCATAAAGCATAGATATTAGGATATCCCCTTTCCTTGCTTAACTTTCCTTTTCCTGCCTACGCTTTCTCATCTACTATCATTGGACATGGAAAATTCGGATTTTTATTAATTTAATTTGGTCCAAAAAATACAAAAAATTAGCAAATAAATAGAAATTATGATGATTCGAAGGCAAAGGAATTGATCAATTATCCTTTTGCTACCTCTTCCAAACATCCCCAATTACCAACTGAAATTTTACCAATCACTTGATTGAATACAAGTGTCAAAAATAAAGGAAAAGATAAATAAATGTGTGAAAAGTTAGGGTTTCATATCATCCTTTCCTATCACCTTTTTGCATCATGACAAAATCACTGATGACGAGGGTGAAGCTTTTGTTGCCCACGTTTTCACTCACTTCCTTTTTTTTCAGTTCTTTCTCCTTGATTGCCTTTAATAATTTTATAGGATGTCCGGATAATTATAGGCTTTATATACGGGTACCTCATGTAAAGAAAACAATTATAGGTATACCGGAGACCATGAAGGTTTTTTTATAGTTGCGGAAAAATGTTTTCTTTGCAAAAAAAAGTATTATATGTGACTAAAAACAGATTTCTTGTAATTATCTATTATTGGAAATGGAGATGTTGTGTATCATTTTAGATTTTTGTGCCACATAGCAAGTGACTAAATCTAAAAAACTGAGGAGCATGTGGAAGGAAATCTATAGGTGATTTTTATGTGGGAGATAAATCACTACCGCCAGCGGAACTGTACCATGTACTACTTTCTATTTCATAGAACACCAAATCTTCACTTTTGCAGGAAATTAGATAGTTTGAAGATAAAAAATATGATCTGGGTATCAGGTTAGCAAGAACCTACGATTCGCTGATAATTTACTCTACAAATCTTTGACATGGTTTTGAGGGGCTGCATAGTTTGTCAGTTTATAAAACCTACTACAAAAAAGAAGCCTTACGTGATTGCTAGAAAGTATCATAATATATTATGTCATAATATCATTCTCAATCCAATGCTCTTAGTCATTCAACAGGTGTTTTAAATTTTTGCGGGTGATCTTGGAAGATATTGCCTTCCGTTCCGACAAAGACTCTGAGCAATTCTTAGTTCACAGAACTATATTCAGTATGTCAAATTAAAGGAAATATTCTATGCTGATCAAATAATATAGCCAACGCTTTATCTTTCTGGGTGTTATTGACAATGTCTAATTTGAGCATGACAAATTAACTTACTTTTAGGAATAGTTTAAGGTACGACAAAGCTATTCAATTTTTGATTAACGTATTACTTTTGCCATGAGACGAAGGGTTTCATCGGTATTAATAATTTGGGTTTTACCAGGGTCATCTCTTTTTGTGATGGCCGTCATCAACACATATCACCTCATTCAAAAAAAACCAATGGGAACAAACAAGATACCTAGAAAAAACTACAAAGTCTTCTCGTAATTACCAGTATTAGCAGCAGCGTCAGTATAATTTCATTAAAATACAGGTATCAAAATTTGGGAAAAAGTCTTTGAATATTAAAGATCCCGCACATAAACCATTGATAGTGAGGGTGTGTAATTGTAGCAGTCATTAAATTAAAGTAGCAATTCATCATCAAAGTTAGTCAGGTGCTGTCATGTTTGCTCGCATCTAGCAACAAAGTCATTCTTAAGGTGTGCGCTTAGGAATGACCATATCTTCTCTTTGCTGCATATCAAATGAATTTTTCAACTCATCATCACCTCTACAATCACCACACATGAATTTACTGACTTTAAGAGCACCAGCAGAAGCCCTTTCATTGTCTCGTTAGCTTGCTTAAAGTCAACAATTGCTTGAATAAGGCATGTCATAACTACTTGAGCGCTTTTTATCGGAATAAAAAGTCATACCCAAGCAGTTCAACAAAACACCGTATTTACTGCTGTAAAACAATAAAAAGCGCATTTTCACGAATGCACGAAAAGATCGCTCGTCGTTGTGACTACGTCCCAGAATTCACTAATTTAGACTACTACTCCCCAGCTATGCTGAAATCGTACTTTTCAAAATTGTTCTGTCTAACACAAACCTACATTACTTGGTGACGAAAAACAACGTTATAAAGTTGTTGATGTGTCTGTCCACAATTCCTTTAAACTTCTTCTCTTTATTATGTACCACAGTTTTGTTATCAGCAGCACAAAAATCATTGCAAAGCTGTACTGTTGTAGGAGTACCCAATAATGGTCATTAAAGCAAATGCTTGCACACCTTCATTGTCATCTAATAGAAAATCTTCCTTTTGAAAGTCTGTAAAGTGTATCAAGTCAAATGCCTAACAATCACAACGATTTCATGACGAAAGAACCTGCACATTCTTCGTTAATATTTTTATGATTTGATTCATTCACATTAGTCACCCATTACTCAAGTAATTCGCATAAAATACAGAAACTGTAGTAAGTTTTTTATTCAAAATTTTTTAGTTAGTTCATTATTTTTGTCTATGATTGCATTATGACTGAATCTAAAGAATTTCAGTGGCTATTTTTATATTTTTATAAGGATTTTGCCTCCCCCTTCTTCAGACTAGGTATATTGATGAAAATATATGGAGGGACGGAGATGCACCTGCCAAAGCAACGAGACTGTGTTTAATCTGCCTTTAAAAAGGAGGATATTCAATGAAAGTAAAATCTCATTCATCCGATCTCTTGTTTGTTTGTAATGACCTTACTCAAATGAAGCAAAAAGCAGCAATAAAAATGTACCTTAATGTCATTTGCCGAAACCACAAGCGTTTCCCCCTCACTGGATGGAAGTTGTGGAGCAGTGATGAAAGAAAAAGACAAGTACCTGTTTAAAGTACTCGGATGAAATGCAGAGATTGTCTTTTTCAAATATACTTTCAATTTCTTCTTCAATTATGATGGTAATAATAATCGATGTGATCATGTTACACTTTGTTCTGCTATAAATTTCTATAGTAAGCGTAGACGATTGAGAGATCATTGTTTGTGCGGTGGTGGTGGTCGCAAGCAAAACTAAGTGCTAATCTCTTCTTATTCGTCTGCCTGCGGGTGGCATAAAAAGAAGTTATGAATCATTAGATACGGGGAATGATGTAATTCTTAACAAAAAAGATCCACAAATAAACGGCAGAAAATTTGAGAATGAAACTGCAACATTATTAACAGAGTATTGTAAAACAGTTGAAATGATGAGTTTTCTTTGATTTGAAAGATAAAATATTGGATTCTTTAATCATGAACAACGTACAGGGCTAATGGATTCAAATTATGGCATCAGTTTTTATTCTTTGTTGCACTGTCGTGACATAAGTTCCATTATTTGCAACAATACCAATCATGCGTCAGTCAGTAGTTACATTTTAAACAAGGGATTTCCTCCAGCGATCTGTAATTTTCAGATACCGTCAAAATTTGCTCAACTTTTCATTCATAAACTCCAATGTTTTCAAATTTAATCTTACAATGTTTTCTCTTTTATGAATTTAGGTAAGTACCATCAAATTCATCAACTCAACTCACATCATGTCATAATAAAGACATTTATTTCATTTTTTCTTCTTTACCCTTGTTTTTGAACATGAATTTACTATTTTGCATCCTTCTAGATGAAACGGAAAAGTGATAATCACAGGTACATTGAGCTCTTTCGTTATTTGCTCATTGTTTCTGCTTTCATGCTTAATTACAACATCGGTAAACAACAACAATTGCCTTGAAATATAATTGAGCTGCTATGCATGTGTAAAAAAGTAGGGTTTTCAGGTACTTGTTATAATATTATGAGCCTTGAAAATATCGTAAAAAATAATGCTCCCAAGATGCAACAACAACAGAACAAATGAAAAAGTCCGCATTCAAACAAAGAATCAAACAAGTCAACTTAGGCTCAATGAAAGATACCTTCCTCAATCAAATATTGCGGTGTACAATTTATTTGCAATTTTTTTATTATTTCTTGATAAGGGTATGTAATTCAATGGTTTAAACTCTTCATCAAACAGAATAAAAAGTAAAAGTTCATTAGTTTTCTTAAATTTTGCATGGTGTCATATTTTTAGTAGTTTACTTTTAATTGATGGTATGCAAATAAAGTACCTCATAACAGCCAATATAAAATGAAAACAAAACAATAAAAATGTGCTTGGCCTTTACAATAAACAAATAAAGTTGTCAAATGGCATTTGTGCGAGTAGACACATAAGAATTATGCAAGATAACAAAAACAATGCATTACGTGATTGTTACAGGCTATTAAGTAAAATGCACATGTATTTTTAACAAAAGATCAAGAACCTTGTTTAAAAACTTCCAAGTAGTTTCTACAATAAATACTTCAATTTAGACAATCTATTATCGGTGCAAATATGTTTGGTTCTTTACTGGAATTTAGGGAAACCGAATAGAAAGATGAGATTATCTCTCTATTTAGGCATGCTTGTGTGCAACAAGTTTTGCTGCATGTCATTTAATAGGGTAGGAGTACGTGATACCATGATTGAAGGTTAAAATATGCGTATTTATTTCCTTGTAATGTATATGCCTACAGTCCATTGCTGTTTGATGATTATCTGTTTGTTGCCGGTATCTATCAATTGGAAATGAAGATGATAGTGATCAACAACGTGCTGACGTAACTAAAAACAAATTGAGATATTCGAGGCATAATAATAACAAACGTATGTGAATGATCTAAAAAATAATAAAATAGGTGTGAAGTGAGATGTGCGGAATCAATTAGCACTTTATAAACAGGTATATCTGCCTCAGCAGGTGTCTTAAAGGTGTTGGTGATTTATAAATATAAAAGGTATAGAAAATGTGACAACTTGCATAGACGAAATGTTTCAAATTTTGCACAAAATTTTTGCAATGCAATTTTTGAATGCATTTAATGTTCAGCATCTTTCGTTAAGTCAATGATTATGATTAAGTAAATGAAATGTCGATGAAATCAGGAATGGGCATGAGAAATGTATTTTTATTCCATTTTATTATTTCATGTGTCAAACTAGGTGCCAATAGCTGTTATTCCTTTGTTAACACAGCGGTAGGTTATCCACTGCTAAGGACTTTCAGGTACTTTAAACCTTTGTAAATCATATATTTCTTTAGTTATCAGATTTTACGTAAAAGATTTTGGATTTTCCAATTCCATTTAATCAAGGAATTTATATTATATTTGTTGGGTATGAAACATAACTCATTCCTTAAAAATAAAGAAAGTGTGAAGTAAAGCCACGTGAAAAAGTAGCTTGTGCTCAATGTTAATACAGAAATATTATTTTGCAATATGAACCTTTGCATACATACTATTGAAATTTCTTAGATATACTATTAAATCAAGTGTAAAGCCAAAGCAAACATCCCTTTACATGAATGAATGAAATCCGTGTTGATGTCCTATATTAAATACTGATATAGGTAAACAATGTACTACATAGTTTAAACATGCAATCATTCATTGCATGATCGTAATTACATGTGTGTATCAAATTTCAGATGACACAAAATACACACGTCATTTGATAATAATTTGAATATAACAATGTTGGTAAATATTACTTTGTAAGGTATTCATTGAATGATTTGTAGATTATAAAAATGTTTACACACTGTCAAAAAAATTATCAACGGAATGATATCAAAAGAGTAGAATTATGCCATTATTAAATTAAAACCATTTCCTATTCCATTTTTCATGGAATTAATGTATGTGAGACAAAAGATATCGATCAAATACCGTAAAATTATCAATTCAATGTCCTGCACTCAAATTCATGTTCACGTAAATTATTTTGGCTATGATGATGCACTCATATATTGGGAATTTGGGATTTTTGGCAGATATTATTGAGATGAATCATTCCTTTTTTCGCATCATAACGTTTGTGGACGAATGAAAAACTGAAAAAATCAAGGTGATGGCAATTTTTCTTACAAGTTTGCATATATTATATTCTATATTATTATTTCAGTCATATCCATCCTACTACACCCTCGCGACGCCGCCACACATTCAATACAATGTTAAAGTAGTTTTTATTTGTTAAAGAAATGAGTCTGTAAGCAGCTTTAGGTACTAAATTGTGGAAAAAATCACTGCAATGGGGTTGCATAGCATACACGTTCGAAAATTTGCACGTTGTGATGCATATTATAATAATAGGTTCATAGTTTTTGTATGTACAAAATATGTATGATAGATTTTATTACTTATACATACTTGCTTGAGCCACCATCATCATCGTCCATTGACTTACGTGATGCAGTAAGTAAATCAGTATCGCATCATTCAGTATTTATTATATCCATGCCATAAACCGTATTGACATTGCAGTAGCGTGTTTGACTACTCTAACTGTTCCAACAATGTCATATGGAACCCTCCATTCCAAGCAAAACATGTACCACAAATCCTTCTGGTTTTTCATGATCTTCAAAAAAGACTTTTAGTTCCGTTTGCCACAAGCACGCTAACGCGATGATGAAAGGAGGATGATTGTCAAGTGCATAAAATTAAAGACCAGGATTAGGCGGCTATTCATGCGTAAGAACAGCTAAACAGCGTCATCATCCTTTTTATCATCCATATTGCCTCTAATACGAGATTGTACTCAATTGTGTTCAAGTATACTTATCAAAAGATGTGTAAGCAAAAGTGCCACAATAGATATTCACATGTCTGAGGTCCCTATTTTTTTCTGGATGTATTTCAAACCGTTTAAGCAAATATTGTGCACATTGTAGACTCAAAAGGGAAGGTTTTTAGGTGCCGCTCTCCTATTGAGAAACCAAACAATGTTTCTG
>JAANSO010001942.1:0-14991 GCA_036507315.1 Lepidocyrtus fimetarius | reverse complement strand
TCAAAATTGTAGAAGCTGTGATTTTAACTGAAAGGAACAATGCAAAAATTTTCCTGAGACCGTTAAAACCGAAATTGTTTTTGTCCATCTTTGCGAATCATGTGAAAATATTTCCAGCCGATTTGCTAACCTGTCACAGCAATTGAAAAGGATTCAGATGGAAATGGATTACATTTTGCATGGAGTTTATCGCAAAATTTTTCAATCTACAAGTGATTCTGCTTCGTTTGCAGAATATTCAAAGAGAATGACAATGAGTGAAACTGACAAAAGCATATTTTTGCAATTTGCTTTGGTTGAGAATTTAAGAAAGGAAATTGCAAGCAAAAGTAAACTTGTTTTAAATCCGACTTTTGCTCATGATTGTTTTTGCAACATTCAATTTTTGTTGAATTTTATTCATTTTTGGATTTTCAGGTTTGCAAAAACAAGTTGGGTCCTATCCAATAATCAAGTTGAGAAAGACGTAGTTGATCTCCGTCAAAATTAAGAAAGAAAGAGTTGAGGAAAATTATTGTGAATCCATGGAGGAAAATGATTTAATAAAAGACGACCCTGATTGTCCAGTCACTCCGCCTCTTGCTGACCGCTGTTCAACGTCTCCAACTTCAACTCTAAATGAGTCCGATGCCACAACAGATTTTGAGTCTGAAACTGAATGGACTGCTTTTGAAAAACTTGATGAGGCAAGGCCTTCATTAACTACCAATATGCGAGCAAATGTACGTGCTCCACTTACTCCAGGAATAAAGTTTTATTGGAGAAATCAATCCACCGGAAACTATCATTGCACTTCCTGTACCAAACCTTTCCAAGAGCTCTGGCAGGTACGAAGTCATTATCAACGGCTTCATCTTAAGTACAAATGGAACATTTTGAATGGAGTGGATTTCGTGAAGAGCGGGGATCTACAAAGCCCAAATAGAATTTGCGATGGGGTTGGAAATAAGCAAATTAAAAAGCGTCGAGTAGATTTATACAGACGGGACTCGCAGGCAAAGAATTGTATCAGTGAATGTAATGCGACATGAAATTTAAGCACGCAATCTCAATCGCTTATCATTACGATATGTCCCACCTTCAATTGAATTCGTTTAAATCAATGTTTTTAATTTAAATTAGTGACATTTTGTTATCGTTTTATAAAATACGTGAAATTTGAAATAAACGCAAGATTTATTAAGATTAATAAAATTAGTACAAAGTTTAGAATTTGTAATTTGAATCTGTAAAAGGAGACAAAAATGCGTAATTAATTTATTTTCTCCGTTTTGGCATTGCCTTTCACAGTGCAACGTTTTTCATGAAGTCTCTTCCTATCATAACTTGCTAACTTTGTACTGCAAAAACGGCAACAAAACCCTTTGCCAAAATGAACAGAATCTCTGTGAAATTTCAAAGAAATAGGTTGCGCGAACGTTTTCTCACAAAGGTCGCATTTAAAACCGGCAGGATTCTCATGGACAAATAACTTGTGTTTGTTAAGGCTTCTTTGTGAGGCAAATCTCTTTTCGCATAATTTACAAAGAAAGGAAAACTTCTTCCTTTCCTTTTCTTTGGCCAGGCGCTGCTCCAAAGTTTCCCGACATGTTTTCCTGTGCCGTACTAAACTCCATAGTCGATTGAAGGTTATAAGGTGACAGATATCACATTTATGGCGAGTTTTAAGGTGCACCGATTCAAAATGAGTTTTAATAGTGATGCCGTGTTGAGATTTTTTATCGCACTTATTGCACTGATAGAGCTTCGTAGCAGGGTTCAACGTGTGATATTCAGTCGAAATTTTTCTTTTAGGTTTATAACTTTCCGGTCCTTTACAAGTTGTTTGGTGTTTCTTTAGAGCGTGCATCATCGCGTAGCTTGCCATTTTACATATATCACAATTGTACCTTTTCTTTAAGTGGACACTTTCGTAATGTTTTCGAGCATGGACGCGTTGGCTAAATGGTTTTATACAGGTGGGGCACTCGTATTTACCTACTAAATTCTTTGGATACTCCACCGCTAAGGATTTGATTTTTATAATTTCCGATGTGGATGGTTTCTCCCCAAATGAAGGCGAATCATTGCTGAAAGGGGAAGTTCCCTTAGGTTCTTCAATTATCCCTACTGAAGAAGAAGCAAACTCCGGTTGTTCAGGGGAATGTTCTTGGAAGGAATCTAAGGAGAGCTCAGATTGATCAATGTCACCTTCGGTGCCCTCACTTTGTTCCTGTTTCAGATTCAAACTTGCTTGGATTCTTGTTAAGTTTGTACGTTTTAAATAAACCCTTTCATTGTACTTCTTACTTGCACCTGAGCAGTTAACAAAGTACAAATAATTTAAGCAATTTTGCATTAATTAAATTATTATAATTGGATCTTACTTTTGTTTGCAATTTCTTTTCTAAACTCATCCACAAAAACAAGATGGGTCAGGGTCTCTCTATCACTTGTCATTTTCTGTGAATAATTCTGAACCCGTTCGGAATCTTTTGATGATTCTGAAATTATTTGTTTGATTCGTTCCAAATAAAAATCCATTTCCATTTTAACTTTTTCCCACTGCTGGAATAAAAGGGAGAATCTCCTGACTACTTTTTCACAGTCACTGCAGAGGGTCACTTCAACTTTCTCCAACTTTGTCAGATTTTCTTGACGGGTGCCAGGAAACTTAAAGTTTATTTTTAAGTGCCGTTGAAGACTTGCCAAAGAAACTGCTCGATTTTCACTTAGTTTTACACGGAACCTAAAACTTTCGTCACTTATTTCATTTTGGTCGTAATAATCCTCAATTTTAACTTTTGTCGGAGAAAGGCATAGCAAGCAAAGTTCTTTTGTGTTGACTTTTCTAAGTGGAGATTTTCCCCAAGAGAGTTCAAAATTGTAACTCATCTTTAAAAATTAGCCCGTTAGTGAACGGAATTCACAAATCAAAACAATTTAATAATTTTAGTTACTTAAATGGTTTAGAAGTTGAGGAGAGTAAAGTTAACTAGAAAAAAGGGAAAAATATGAAAAGAAAAATCCACATGATCTGGAGGTTTATTTGTTAAACATTGAAGGATACGAGCAAAACATCTGCTCATGGCTATCCTGTCAATACATTTTATGTACTTTCACGCCGGTTTGTTTATTTATTTTATTTTTAATCCTTCCATTTCCTTTCAATCCATTTGGTTTTCTCCATTACTTTCTGCATTAAAACATTTCCCCTTACTTTTTTAAACGCTGATGCAAGATGTAAAGGTTTTTATTGTTATTTTTGTGAAAAATATATTTGCTTTAACTATATTAGCAAAATTTGAAAAGATGTGTAACTAAACTTTAAAGTCAAACAAATATTAAAAGAAAATTTATTAGAATGGAATCTTCAGTAAAAAGAAAAGTTGTGAATACGCAAGGATGTTGCTTTTTTTGTTTAAATAGTGAAAATGTTGAAAATGCACTGCCACTGCAAAATCTATTCGAACATCTTCAAATTGAGGAAGCCTTGATTTTAACTGAAAGGAACAATGTAAAAACATTGAGACATTGGCCTGAGACCATTAAAACTGAAAATATTGTTGTGCATCTTTGCGAATCATGTGAAAGTATTTCCAGCCGTTTTGCTAACCTCTCCCATCAACTGAAAAAGATTCAGATGGAAATGGATTACATTTTGCATGGAGTGTATCGCAGAATTTATCAATCTACAAGTGATCCTGCTTTGTTCGCAGAATATTCAAAGAGAATGACAATGAGTGAAGCTGACAAAAGCTTATTTTCGCAATTGACTTTGGTGGAAAACTTAAGGAAGGAAATTGCAAACAAAAGTAATTTAAAACAATATCTTCATTTCGTAAGAAAATTGATATTGGAGTAGCAATTTGATGCAGTTTTTGTTAAGGTAATTAATTTTTTAATTTCGGTTGATTGTCAGGTTTGCAAACACAAGTTGGGTCCTATCCAAAAATCAAATTGAGAAAGACGAATGTGATCTCTGTCAAAATTAAGAAAGAAGTAGTTGATGAAGATTACAACAGTAAAACTGAGGAAGGAAATGGCTTAAACGAATACGACACTGATTGTCCAGTTTCTCCTTCAACTGCTGAAAATTGTTCGCAATTCTCGCCTTCATTTCAAGAAGAATCCAATGCAAAAACTAATTTTGAATCTACTTCCACTCCTCATAAACCTGATCAAGCTGGTCCTTTGTTAACTACCAATACGGAGCAGGTTAGTGCTCCAGCAGTGGCAGTTTATTTGAGAAATCCATCTCCAGGAAACTACGATACCACCCATTGCTATAAACCATTCCAGGAAGTCTCGAAGGCACAGGATAATTACCAAGGGATTCATCTTAAGAAAATTTACAACTGTAACATTTGTAAAGAAGCCAATTACTCGCAACTCAGAAATCTACAAAGACATCAAAAAATTTGCAAAGGGATTGGAAATAACAAAGTTAGAAAGAGTGGCAGAGATTTATACAAATGGGACTCAGAGACAGGATTCTATCAGTGTCGACAATGTAACATGAAGTCTAAGCATTTATCCTCCATCTATTATCATTACAATAGGGCCCACATTCAAAGGAAGTACAAATGTGAGCCGTGTGGGAAATTTTTTAACGGAGCACAAAGTCTTTACAAGCATAGGCATGAGGTCCACCTAAATAGCCAGTTTTCCTGTGACATGTGCGGTTTTAAATTCAGTAATTCGACTCACTTGAAAAGGCATCAAGAATCAGTTCACCTCGGGATAAAGTTTCCTTGTAAGTTTTGCAACAAAGAATTTAATAGGAAAGACAAGGTGACCTTTCATGAAAAGAAATGCTCACATGAAAACACTCCCAACAATGCAGATGCTCCAAAGATTGAAGAAGACTGACCCGACCCAATTATTTGATTGATTCAAATAATGCTTTGATGCCGCTATATTAATTAAGGAACGTTATTTTGTTTAAATCTATTAATGAATATCTTATTAAGTCTATGTGAATTCTATTGAAATAATTAGTAATGCTTTGCAATTGTTTTATATATTTTTATATGTTTTTATATGGTGAGATTTCTGAAAAAAATTGAAATATTTATTAAATTATTATACAAAGTTTTAAACATTTTGATTGCGAGATAAGATAATTTGTTTTACACTTAATTTACAACTTCCGTTTTAACATTATTTTTGACAGTGCAACTTTTCTCAAGTTTTTTCTTTCTACCATAACTTGCCAGCTTTGTATTGCAAAAGCGGCAACCAAACCATTTGCCAAAATGAACAGAATCTCTGTGATATTTCATACCAATCGGCCGTTTAAACGTTTTCCCACAAAGGTCGCATTTAAAACCTGCAGCGTTCTTATGGATAAATAATTTGTGTTTGCTAAGGCTACCTTGTGAGGCAAATCTCTTTCCGCATAATTTACAAAGAAATCGAAACTGCTTTCTTTCCTTTTCCTTTGTCAAACGCTGCTCCAAAGTTTCCCGACACGTTTTCTTGTGCTTTGCCAAGGTTTCTGAATAAGTGAATGATGCCAGGTGACAAATGTCACATTTATGTCGAATTTTTAAGTGCACCGATTCAAAATGTGTTTGAATTAAGTAGCGGTGTCGACATTTCTTATCGCACTTAATGCAATGATAAAGTCCAGTTGCTGGGTTCAATGTAAAATAATCAAGCTTGATGTTTCTTCTAGGTTTATAACTTTCCGGTCCTTTACAGTTTGTTTGGTGTCTCCTCAGATGGTTTACCTCCGTGTAGCTTGCCATTTTACAAAGGTCACAATTGTACTTTTTCTTTAAATGGATGCTTTCGTAATGTCTTCGAGCTTTGGAGGGTGCGCAAAATGGCTTACTGCAAGCCGGGCACTCGTATTTTCCATCGGAATTCTTTGAATTCTCAACGGCCAATGATTTGATGTTTTTAGATTCCAACGTGTTGGGTTTCTCCTCCAATCCTTCCTCAGGTTTTGTAATTATCCCTGAAGAAGATCCTAAATCCGACAGTTCAGGGGAGTGCGTTTGGAATGAATCAAAGCCGAGCTCAGGTGGATCAATGTCAACTACGATGTCCTCACTTTGCTCTATTTTAATATTCAAACTTGCTCCGATTCTCGTTAAGTTTGTACGTTTTAAATAAACCCTTTCATTGTACTGTTTACGTGTACCTGTAAAATTAACAAAACACAGTCAAAGATAATTTTTTTTATAAAAGTTGAATTGTTATAATTAAATCTTACTTTTTTCTTTAATTTCTTTTCTAAACTCATCCACAAAAACAAGCTGGGTCAAGGTCTCTCGATTACTCGTCATTTTCTGTGAATAATTCTGAACCCGCTCGACATCTTTCGCGGATTCTGAAATTATTTGGTTGACTCGTTCCAAATAAAAATCCATTTCCATTTTAACCTTTTCCCACTGCTGGAATAAAAAAGAAAATCTGTTGGCAACTTTTTCACAATCATTGCACAGAGTCGCCTCAACTTCCTCCAACTTTGTCAGATTTCCTAGAGCTAAACCCGCAAATTTAAAATTTATTTTTAAATGCCGTTGAAGGCATGCCAAAGAAACGGCTTGATTTTCCGCCGGAGAAAGGCAAAGAAGGCAAAGTTCTTTTGTATTGACTTTTCTAAATGGAGATTTTCTCCAAGGGAGTTCAAAATTGTCACTCATCTTAACAACCAAGCCCGTTAAAAAACGGAATTCACTAATCAAACCAATTTACTAATTTTAGTCGCTTAAATGTTTCAAAAAAAGTTTATTAAGCTAATTGACTTTTTGTTGTTTCAATTGCTTGCCCACTGTGAGAAATGTATAGGAAAAATGTGAGCAGAAAAAAATCCACATCAACAAGAGAGATTTGTGTGATAAGCATTGAAGGATACGAGCAAAACATGTGTTCAGGGCTATCCTGCCAATACATTTTACTTTCACGCCGGTTTGTTTATTTTTTACTTTCAATCCTTGCATTTTTTCTCTCATTTACTTGCTGCATCATATCATTTTCCTTACTTTTTAAACGCTGCTGCAAGATTTTAAAGTTTTTATTATTATGTGCAAAACCCTGTACAAATATATTTGCATTTACTATATTAGGAAAATTTGAAAAGTCTGGTAACTAAACTTTAATAAGTCAAACAAATTTGAAAAGAAAACCTGTTACGATGGAATCTTCAATAAAAAGAAAAGTTGTGAATACGCAAGGATGTTGCTTCCTTTGTTTAAATAGTGAAAATGTTGAAAATCCACTGCCATTGCAAAGTCTATTCGAACATCTTCAAATTAGAGACGCAGTGATTTTAACTGAAAGGAAAGTGAAAACATCATTTCCGGAGACCGTTAAAACTGATGAGATTTTTGTGCATCTTTGCGAATCATGTGAAAGCATTTCCAGTCGTTTTGCTAATCTGTCACAGCAATTGACAAAGATTCAGATGGAAATGAATTACATTTTGGGTGGAGTTCATCGCAGAATTTATCAATCAACAAGTGATCCTGATTTGTTCACAGAATATTCAAAGAAAATGGCAATGAGTGAAGCTGACAAAAGCATATTTTCGCAATTGACTTTGGTGGAAAACTTGAGAAAGGAAATTGCAAACAAAAGTAAACAAAAAATGCGTCATTATTTCTTTTAATCATAATTGATTCTTTAATGGACAGTTTTCTTTATTTTTTATTGATTTCCGCTCTTGGTTGAATTTTCAGGTTTGCAAAAACAAGTTGGGTCCTATCCAATAATCAAATTGAGAAAAACGAAGGTGTTCTCTGTAAAAATTAAGCAAGAAGTAGTTGAAGAAGATTACAACAGTGAAAAAGTAGAAGGAAATGGCTCAAACGAACACGACCCTGATTGTCCGGTCTCCCCGTCAATTGCTGAAGATTGTTTGTCGCAGTCCACACCTTCATATCAGGAAGAATCCACTGCTAAAACTAATTTAGAATCTACTTCCGTTTCCCCAACACCTGGTCAAGCTGGACTTTTCTTAATTACCGATATGGAACCTAACCCTGATATTAGTGTTTCAGCAGAGGCGGTTTATTTAAGAAATTCATCTGCTGGAAACTACGATTGCACCTCTCGCTATAAACCATTCCAAGAAGTCTTGCAGGCACAGAGTCATTATCCAGGGGTTTATCATAAGAAAAATTACAACTGTAGCATTTGCAAAGAAGCCAATTTCTCGCAGCTCCGATATCTACAAAGACATACAAAAATTTGCAAAGGGGTTGGAAATAACAAAGTTAGGAAGACTGGCAGAGATTTATACAAACGGGACTCAGAGACAGGATTGTATCGGTGCAGGCAATGCGATAGGAAGTCTAAGTACTCATCCTCCATCGTTGATCATTACAATAGGGCCCATCTTCAAAGGAAGTACAAATGTGAGCCGTGTGGGAAAATGTTTAACGGGGCACAAAGTCTTTACAAGCATAGGCATGAGGTCCACCTAAATAGCCAGTTTTCCTGTGATATGTGCGGTTTTAAATTTAGAAATTCGACTCACTTGAAAAGGCACAAGGAATCAGTCCATCTTGTGATAAAGTATCCTTGTAGATTCTGCAACAAAGAGTTTAAAAGGAAAGACAAGGTGACCTCTCACGAAAAGAAATGTTCACAAGTTAGCGCTCCAAAGATTAAAAGTGACCCAACGATTGAAGAAGACTGGCCCAATTATTTGATTAATTCAAATAATGCTTTGATGTCGCTATTTTAATTAAGCAACGTTATTTTGTTAAATCTATCGATGAATATCTTCTTAAGTCTATGTGAATTCAATTGAAATAATTAGTAATGTTTTGCAATTGTTTGTATATATTAGGCGTTAGATGGGATTACTAAATTACATTGAAATATTTATTAAATTATTATACAAAGTTTTAAATGATTTGATCGTGGGACAATTTGTTTTACACCTAATTTACATTTTCCTTTTTAACATTGTTTTTGACAGTGCAACTTTTCTCATGAATTCTCTTTCTTCTATAACTTGCTAGTTTTGTATTGCAAAAGCGGCAACAAAACCCTTTGCGGAAATGAACAGAATCCTTGTGCAATTTTAAAGAAATAGGTTGCGTGAACGTTTTCTCACAAAGGTCACATTTAAAACCAGCAGCATTCTCATGGACAAATAACTTGTGTTTGTTAAGGCTTCTTTGTGAGGCAAATCTCTTTTCGCATAATTTACAAAGAAATCGAAACTGCTTCCTTCCCTTTTCCTTTGTCAAACGCTGCTCCAAAGTTTCCCGACATGTTTTTTTGTGCTCTACCAAGCTCCATGAATGACTGAACGATGTCAGGTGACAGATGTCACATTTATGTCTAATTTTCAAGTGAGTCGACTCAAAATGATGTTGAATAGTGCTTGGAGAATGAGATTTTTTGTCGCACTTATTGCAATGATACAACCTCGTAGCTGGGTTCAACGTATAATATTTAGACTTGATTTTTCTTCTAGGTTTATAGCTTTCCGGTCCTTTACAAGTTGTTTGGTGTTTCTTTAAATGCTGCATACGCATGTAGCTTGCCATTTTACAAATGTCACATTTGTACCTCTTCATTAAGTGAACGCTTACGTAATGACTTTTAGCGTGAGAACGGTTGCAAAATGGCTTTTTACAGGTGGGGCACTCGTATTTACCTACGGAATTCTTTAGATACTCCACCGCTAAAGATTTGATTTTTATAATTTCCGGTGTGGAGGGTTTCTCGCCAAATGAAGGCGAATCATTGCTGAAAGAGGAAGGTCCCTTACGTTCTTCAATTATCCCTACTGAAGATGAAGCAAGCTCCGGTTGTTCAGGGGAATGTGCTTGGAATGAATCTAAGGATAGCCCAGATTGATCAATGTCAACTTCGGTGTCCTCACTTTGTTCCGTTTTAAGGTTCAAACTTGCTTGGATTCTTGTTAAGTTTGTACGTTTTAAATTAATCCTTAGATTGTACTTCTTACGTGCACCTGAGCAGTTAACAAAGTACAAATAATTTAAGCATTTTTGCATTAATTAAATTATTACAATTGGATCTTACTTTTATTTGAAATTTCTTTTCTGAACTCATCCACAAAAACAAGCTGGGTTAAGGTCTCTCGATCACTCGTCATTTTCTGTGAATAATTTTGAACTCGATCGGAATCTTTTGATGATTCTGAAATAATTTGATTGACTCTTTCCAAATAAAAATCCATTTCCATTTTAACTTTTTCCCATTGCTGGAATAAAAGGGAGAATCTGCTGACAACTTTTTCACAATCACTGCAGAGGGCCGCCTCAACTTCCTCCAACTTTGTCAGATTTTCTTGAGGGGAGCCCGGAAACTTAAAGTTTATTTTTAAGTAGCGTTGAAGAAACTGAACGAACTTCATTTAGTTTTGCACGGAACATAAAACTTTCGTCACTTATTTCATTTTGGTCGTTATAATCCTCGATTTTAACTTTTGTCGGAGAAAGGCAAAGCAAGCAAAGTTCTTTTGTGTTTACTTTTCTAAGTGGAGATTTTCTCCAAGAGAGTTCAAAATTGTCACTCATCTTTAAAACCAAGACCGTTAAGAAACGGAATTCACAAAGCAAACCAATTTACTAATTTTAGTTACTTAAATGGTTAAAAGTTTAGGAAAGTAACATTTCCGAGAAAAATAAAGCAAAAATGTGAAAATCCACAGGATCTGGAGATTTATTTGTTAAACATTGAAGGATGCGAGCAAAACATGTGTTACTGCTATCCTGGCAATACATTTTATTTTCACGCCGGTTTGTTTATTTTTTTTTTACTTTCAACCCTTCCATTTGGTTCTCTCATTCACTTTCTGCATTAACTCATTTTCCTTACTTTTTAAACGCTGCTGTAAGATTTTAAAGTTTTTATTATTATGTGCAAAACCCTGTACAAAATTTATTTGCATTTACTATAAAGCCTGGTAACTAAACTTTAAAGTCAACTTTTAAAAGAAAACTTGTTACGATGGAATCTTCAATAAAAAGAAAAGTTGTGAATACGCAAGGATGCTGCTTCCTTTGTCTAAATAGTGAAATTGTTGAAAATGCACTGCCATTACAAAGTCTATTCGAACATCTTCAAATTGAGGAAGCCGTGATTTTATCTGAAATGAACAATGTGAAAACCTGTTTTCCTGGGACCGTTAAAACTGAAAATATTTTTGTGCATATTTGCGAATCATGTGAAAGTATTTCCCACCGTTTTACTAACCTCTCACAGCAATTGAAAAGGATTCAGATGGAAATGAATTACATTCTAAATGGAGTTCATCGCCGAATTTTTCAATCAACAAGTGATCCTGCCTTGTTCAAGGAATATTCAAAGAGAATGACAATGAATGAAACTGACAAAAGCATGTTTTCGCAATTTACTTTGGTGGAAAACTTGAGAAAGGAAATTGCAAACAAAAGTAAGCTTTTTAAGTGTGTTATTTTTTATCATAATTGATTTTTTAATAGGCAGTTTTTCTGAATTTTAATATTTTTTGCTTTGCTTGAATTTTCAGGTTTGCAAAAACAAGTTGGGTCCTATCCAATAATGAAATTGAGAAAAACGAAGGTGATCTCTGTCAAAATCAAGGAAGAAGTAGTTGAAAAAGATTGCAACAGTGAAACTGAGGAAGGAAATGGTTTAAACGAACACGACCCTGATTGTCCAGTCTCCCCGTCAATTGCTGAAGATTGTTTGTCGCAGTCCCCACCTTCATATCAAGAAGAATCCACTGCAAAAATTAATTTAGAGACCACTTTTGTTTCCCGAACACCTGGTCAAGCTGGACGTTTCTTAACTACCGATACCGATGTGGAAGCTAATGTTAATGTTGGTGCTACAGCGGAGGCGGTTTATTGGAGTAATTCATCGACTGGAAACTACGATAGCACATCTTGTTATGAATCATTCCAAGAAGTCTCGCAGGCACAAAGTCATTATCCAAGGGTTCATCCTAAGAAAGTATACAACTGTAGCATTTGTAAAGAAGCCAATTTCTCCCAGCTCCGATATCTACAAAGACATAAAAAAATTTGCAAAGGGGTTGGAAATAATAAAGTTAGGAAGAATGGCAGAAATTTATACAAACGAGACTCAGAGACAGGATTGTATCGGTGCAGGCAATGCGACAGGAAGTCTAAGCACTCTTCCTCCATCGTGTATCATTACAATAGGGCCCATCTTCAAATGAAGTACAAATGTGAGCCGTGTGGGAAAATGTTTAACGGGGCACAAAGTCTTTACAAGCATAGGCATGAGGTCCACCTAAATAGCCAGTTTTCCTGTGACATGTGCGATTTTAAATTCAGTAATTCGACTCACTTGAAAAGGCACAAGGAATCAGTCCATCTTGGGATAAAGTATCCTTGTAGATTCTGCAAGAAAGAGTTTACAAGGAAAGACAAAGTGACCTTTCACGAAAAGCAATGTTCACATGAAAACACTCCCAAGAATGCAGATGTCCCAAAGATTGAAGAAGATTGACCAAATTATTTGATTGATTCAAATAATGCTTTGATGCCGCTATTTTAATTAAGCAAACGTTATTTTGTTAAATCTATTAATGAATATCTTCTTAAGTCTATGTTAACTCAATTGAAATAATTAGTAATGCTTAGGTGAGATTTGTAAAATAAATATAAACTGAAATGAAATATTTATTAAATTCTTGTAATTATTATACAAAATTTTAATTGCTTTGATTACGAGATAATTTGTTTTACACTTGATTTACACCTTCCGTTTTAACATTGTTTTTGACAGTGCAACTTTTCTCATGATTTCGCTTTCTTTTATAACTTGCTAGTTTTGTATTGCAAAAGCGGCAACAAAATCCTTTGCCAAAATGAACAGAATCTCTGTGATATTTCAAATCATTCGGCTGTTTGAACGTTTTCTCACAATGGTCACATTTAAAACCTGGAGCATTCTCATGGACAAATAATTTGTGTCTGTTAACGCTTCTTTTGGAGGCAAATTTCTTTCCACATAATTTACAAAGAAATGGAAGCTGCTTCCTTTCCTTTTCCTTTGTTAAACGTTGCTCCAAAGTTTCCCGACATCTTTTCTTGTGCTTTACCAAGCTATATGAATGACTGAACGATGCAAGATTACAGATGTCACATTTATGTTGAATTTTCAAGTGAGCCGACTCAAAATGAGATTTAATAGTGCTTCGAGAATGAGATTTTTTGTCGCACTTGTTGCAGTTATACAACCTCGTAGCTGGGTTGAACGTATAAAATTCAGGCTGGATTTTTCTTTTCGGTTTAAAACTTTCCGGTCCTTTACAAGTTGTTTGATGTTTCTTCAAATGGCGCATCTCGGTGTAGCTTGCTATTTTACAAATATCACATTTGTACCTTTTTTGTAAATGGAAGCTTTCGTAATGACTTCGAGCTTTGGAAATTTGACAAAATGACCTCGCGCAAGCGGGGCTTGCGTACATTTCAACTGACGAAGAGTTGTTTGGGCACTCCACGACTGGGGATTTGATTTTTCTTAATTCTGATGTGAGGGGTATCTTCTCTAATTGAGGCGAATCACTGCCCACGTTGAGAGAGGAAGTTCCCTCAAGTTCTGCATTTATCCCTGAATATGAAACATAATCCGACTGTTCCATGGAATGTGCTTGGAAGGAATCGTCCCCAGATTGGTCAATATCATCTACGGCGTCCTCACTTTGCTCCTTTTTAATATTCAAATTTGTTTGAAGTCTCGTTAAGTTTGCACGCTTTAAACAAACCCTTTCATTGTACTTCTTGCGTAAACCTGCGTTATTAACAAATCAATTAATTTAAACATTTTTATATTAATTAAATTATTATAATTAGATCGTACTTTTATTTGAAATCTCTTTTCTAAACTCATCCACAAGAACAAGCTGTGTTAAGGTCTCTCGATCACTCGTCATTTTCTGTGAATACTTCTGAACCCGTTGGACATCTTTTGAAGATTCCGAAATAATTTTGTTGACTCTTTCCAAACAAAAATCCATTTCCATTTTCACTTTTTCCCATTGTTGGAATAAAAAAGAAAATCTGCTGACAACTTTTTCACAATAATTGCATAGGGAAGCCTCAACTTCCTCCAACTTTGTCAGATTTTCTGGAGCTAAACCCGCAAACTGAAAGTTTATTTTTAAGCGCCGTTGAAGACATGCCAAAGAAACGTCTCCATTTTCTGCCGGAGAAAGGCAAATAAGGCAAAGTTCTTTTGTGTTGATTTTTCTAAAAGGAGATTTTCTCCAAGAGAGTTTAAAATTGTCACTCATCTTTCAAACCAAGCTCGTAAAGAAACAGAATTCACAAATCAAACCAATTTATTATTTTTGGTTAAATGGTTTAAAAGTTTATTAAGCTGATTGACTTTTGTTGTTTCAGTTCCGTCAGTTGCTTGCCCACTGTAAGAAAAGTAAAGAAAGTGTGAGCAGAGCCTATTCCACATGATCAGATTTTATAAACATTGCAAGATACGAGTAAAACATCTGTTCAAGGCTATCCTGCCAATATATTTTGTTTTTATCCCGGTTTTTTATTGCTTACTTTCAATCCTTTCATTTCGTTCTCTCATAATCATTTTCATTTGCTCGTCTAAACGGATTTAAAAGTTTTTATTGCAATAATTTTTATTTAAGTATTAAATAGCTTCTTTTTAAGTTCAAGCAGAAAATGGAATTTGCCAAGGGAATGAAAAGAAATGCGAATAAATTAAACACGGAAGGATGTTGCCTGTTGTGTTTGAAAACAGAAAGCATTGATAAGATAAAAGGCCGCAAGCCTGCGTAGACACTAGCTTGAAAATTTGCAATTTTTTTGAAAATCTTTACCATTTAAAAGCTTTCATCTATTTAAACCTTTACTGAAAACTGTAAGATAATTTACGGTTGAAAAATTCGATTTTTGCAAAAAATATTTGCATATTTTTTGTTTACAAGCTATTCCCATTCGAATGATATGCTACTTGCCATAAGTTGCAATTTAACATTTTTAACGGTCACTTCTAACGGCTTAACCGTTGGTCCATAATTGCTGAAAAACTATA
>JAANSO010001941.1:0-14993 GCA_036507315.1 Lepidocyrtus fimetarius | reverse complement strand
GTAGTAGTAAAATAGGAAAATAGTATGTTAAAGTAGAAGGAAAAGTATGTGAAAATGTGAAATGAGATGAGAAACGAGAATACATTCTTTAATTATTACCGTATTTACCATCCAAAACCGCTTATTTATTTAATTGTATTTATTTTATTCTTCTGATTATCGTAGTCGATGCAACATTTTATATTTTTATTCACTTTTGCGCATAAATCAGGAACCACAACCATTGTTTTACGACAGAGGTTGCATGCCAATAATAAATTCAAGCAACGCTACGGAAGAGACAAAGTAAAGCCAGGAGTTTATACGCAATGCAATGCTGGGTGCTTTAAGTCTGCTTGTTTAGCAAGACTGTTGCTGTCTTTAGCTTTAGCTTGCATACAAATAATTTATCCAAAATCAACGCTGTGATGAGACAGGTTAAGCCCAATGGTTTAATATGATATGCAATGCTGGGTGCATTTCTTTAGGTCTGCTTGTTCTAGCAAGACTGTTGTTTGCTATTAACCTTACTAGATGAGATTTTGTTTATGAAGAAAAGTAAATAGTTTTTTGGAGTTTATATGCAAAAGGTTTTTTACTGTATTATATATTTTGTTCTAGAAATACTAAGAATAATTTTTAAAAAAATGTTCAAACAAATAAGAATCTTTATTAAAAACTTACAGAGATGAAAGGTTAAGTCGTGTAAGATATATGATGTTAATATTTTATATAGTTACTTATATTGATTGCTTAATTTTAATCAAACGCCTTAACTAAAACAGGTATTAGAAGCTTTAAAAAGTTTCCGTTCACCTTGAACTCTCTATTTTATTTTTGCAGAAGAACTAAATTAACAGTCAAATCCACACTAAAATTGAAAATAACCAGGGTTGTAGTCTCCTCAAAGAAGTTGTTACTGAAGAAAGCAATTCTTGCTGGAGAAAAAGATTTGAACTTTCTAGTGACCAACTTTGTCAATCTTTTATTCCAAACTCCTCTTCTTAAATCCAATCCTCTCAACCCAGTTTTGTTAATTTTCCCACAGCAACTATACACCTTCCTTGTGTAATGCAAAATAACAAAGAACCCAAAAAGCGACAGACAAAAAAGCTGCCCAAAGAAAAGAAAAGTAAGCAAGTCCAACCCCGTGTTAATAGCTATAAGGGGATAAAACGAGACACAAAAGCAAGCAAACCAAGTGATGACGTCAAAAGTAAAAATAATTTTGTTCGCTTCCGTATAATTTTTAATTAAAACCTGCAACTCCCTGATTATTTTCACAACCCTTTCAAAAACTTTCTCGTTGCCGCCCAACTCCAACCTCTCCAACGCCTCTTGAACAACTTCAAAAATCGAAGCAAGACAAAAACTAGGAATGAAAACGCTGAAAAGGTTAAAAACAAAAGAAATCATAATGTAAATTCGCCAAATGACATGTGCAAAATGAAAACTCAAGCCTCTTTGCAAAATCTGAAACATCCCACTATCAGAAATAACCCCAAAGGCTACTTCCGGAAGTAACTGGAGCGGGGTCAAAGGTTGGATTCCACAGCAAAGTGCAAAAACAAGGTTTATGCTCATCATCAACTTGCAGAAAATGCTGGCAGCAATCCCCACAATTTTTGCTTCTTTTATTTTCCCAACAGAAATTAACCCTGTAAAGTAAAATTTATTATTTTGGCGTTTAAACAAAAATTATTTTGTTTTTTACCTCTTCCAAAAATATGTCTTTCGTCAATTCCAACCATTTCATTCATCACTGCCGACAACTCCTTCGACCGAGAATGATAAAACCAAGCAAAGTAACTGCAAAAAACTGCGGCGTAGATGTTAAACCCAACTAGACACATTTTAAAAAGCGATCTCTCTTCATTTTTTATTTTATAAACTGCAGATGCTCCTGAAATTGCCAAGAAAATGACTTGAACAATCCATTGATAGTTTCTAGAAAAAATCGTATCCCTTTCTTTTTCTCTATTGCTGAATCAAATTGTTGGGATGACCATTCCACCTCCTCCGGTCCGACCACCAATAGAAATCTCCTCTGTGATTTTAAACGGAGCACGAATTCCGGGAAAGTGAATGAAACTTTCTAATGTTTTCACCTGTTTCCCAAGGATGTTACCGAGTTTGGTGGAAATCAACATTTTTAACTTTTTAAAATCAAACTTTTAGTAAATGCTATACGACAACTTCGACAGTAAATGTTAACTAAAATCAGCGTTTTAATTGTCACACGGTGTTTAACATTTCAGCCGTGGAAGTCCCGCCGGAATTGCAAGAACAAGAAATAATCAAATCGCTACAAGCCTTTTTTGCAACGACTTTTTATCACATTTTTTATCCTCCTGTTCCATGTCTTAATGCCAAAAATTTTAACGCAAAATTTTATCAAAAGGAAAAGGAAGCCAAAACCAATAATAAAAACGACAAAGGGGTAATACAAGACAGCCAACCACGTCAATAACATAAAAAATAAAAGTTTACTGATGTATGTAGTTAAAATGTACAGGCCCAACACTTATCTTTCTACAGTTAACAAAATTTTTATTTTATTTCCGCAAAAGAACCAAATTGATCGTCAAATCTACATTAAAATTAAAAATAACTAGCGTAGTATTCTCCTCAAAGAAGTTCCCACTAAAGAAAGCAATTTTTGCAGGACAAAAAGACCTAAACTTTCTCGTTACAAACCTGACCAACCTTTTATTGCACACACTTCTCAAACCCAATCCCCTCATCCCACTCGTTTTCACCCTCCCACTACAACTATGCACTTTCCTTGAATAATGTAAAATAACAAAATATCCAAGCAGCGAGAAGAAGAAAAGCTGTGCAAAAAACAAGAAACTTAACGTGTTCAACCTCGTGTTAAAAACAATTAAGGGATAAAACGAGACACAAAATGAACTAAAAAAGATAAAGATCTCAAACCCAAAAAGGAATTTAACAACCTGTGTATAAATTTTAATCAAAATTTGCAACTCTCTAATTATTTTCACAACTCTTTTAAAAACTTTCTCATTCCCGCCCTGCCCTAATTTTTCCAATGCTTCCTGAATGACTTCAAAAGTAGCGGAAAAGAAAAAAGTTGGAATAAAAATGCTAAGCAAGTGAACTTCAACAGCGATCATTGTGCAAATCCGCCAAACACTGTGGGCAAAATGAAAGCTTAGAAGTCGTAGCAAAATGTTCCAAACAAAGCTATTTTTGCTTTTAAAAATAAATTCCGGAAGTAATTGTAGCGGGGTCAAGGGTTGGATTCCACAGCAAAGTGCAAAAAATAGGCTTAAGCTGATCAACAACTTGCAAACATGACGGGCGGCAATCCCAACAACTTTTGCTTCTCTCATTTTTCCATCAGATATTAACCCTGTTGAATAAAAATTTTAATTGTATTGGCGTTCAAATTTTAAATACTTTTGGGCTTCTACCTCGTCCAAAAAAGTGCCGCTCGTCAATCCCAACCATTTCATTCATTACTGACGCCAACTCCTTCGATCGGAAGTGATAAAACCAAACAAGATAAGTAACCGAAACTGCGTAGGCCGTGGTATACCCAATCAAGCATGATTTAAAAGTTGAACGCTCTTCGGTTTGAAATTTGTACAGGGCTGATGCTCCACAACAAACCAAGAAAACTATGTGGATAATCCATTGAAAGTTTTTAGAGCTGAACCCGTCTTTTACGCTAAAACGAATAGTTGTAATGGCCCTTCCGCCATTCCAGGGACCAGTGGATTCTTCTTCTGTAATTTTAAACGGGGTTTGTACGCGTGGAAAATAAATAAACTTTTCTAACGTTTTTAATTCCTTTCCAAGAGTTTTTCCAAGGTCAGTTGAAATCAACATTTTATTGCTCTCGCCAATTGCTTCAACATCCAAAAGTCAACTACAGGAAGGGCAACATTAATAATTTTTTAATTAATTCAAATTTGCTGTGTGATTTGCTCATATAAAATTCCCCAAGTTTAATAAACACTTCTAGTCTGCATAAAACATTTCAAATTATGACATAGCGCAACATGTTTGGTTAAAATCGACTTTGTTATCTTCATTTTGGTGAATTTTTTTATAAAAAATTAAAATCCTGTAACCGAGACTGTCAAGTAGGATAATCGATTAACATAAAAAGTTACCACTCAATATTTTCCAGAAATATTTAATTTACAAGGTTTTCCCATTGCGGTAATAATCCAAGGCCTTCTCTTATTCTGCCTGTATACATGACATATTTTTTACTTTTGCAAAATAACCAAAATCTAAATTAATCACTAATTTAAACAAATTGCAACCATTACTAAAACCAAAAGAGGGTAAAATGAAAAAAAATGTAAATAAATGGGTTTAAATAAAAGTGCATTGACTATTTACGACCTTTAATATGCATTTAAACATGATTTTCAGACAATTTACCGAGCATTCAGTAAAACTTATTTAAAATCTGCAAATCATTTTTATTTTCACTACCATTTCAGAATAAAAAAAATGCCAAATGATGGAAAGGAAAGTACAGAAGCCTTAATAAAAAACTTCAAATTAACCTAATTAATTAACATGAAAATATTTATTTCTGCAAAAGAACCAAATTAATCGTCACGTCTACGCTGAAATTCAACATAACGAGGGTAGTAGTCTCCTCAAAGAAGTTTCCACTAAAGAAAGCAATCTTGGCTGGAGAAAAAGACTTAAACTTTCTTGCAACTAACTTGACCAACCTCTTGTTGTCTCCTCTTTCCAAACCCAAACCTCTCAGCCCACTCAACTTCACCCGCTCACTGCAACGGTGCACCTTTCTAGCGTAATTTAAAATAACAAAGTAGCCGCATAGCGAAAAGCAACAAAACTGCCCAAAAAACAAGAAAGTTAGCATGCCCAACCTCGTGTTAAAAGCAAGAATCGGGTAAAATGAGACACAAAAGCAAGTAAAAAATATAATGACCACAAGGCTAAAAAGCAAATTAGCAGCATCAGTATAAATTTTAATTAAAATCTGCAACTCTCTAACTATTTTCACTTCCCTTTCAGCACCGTTCTCAGTTCCTCCTAATTTTTCAATTGCTTCCTGAATTATTTCAAATGACATAGAAAAGAAAAAAGTAGGAATGAAAATGCTGAGTAAATGTAACTCAAAACATTTCATTGCGTAAATCCGAAAAATAACGTGGGCGAAATGAAAGCTAAGCAGCCTTAGAAAACAATTTAAAACAGGGTTCAACTCGCCAACATTAAAAAGAAAATCCGGAAGTATTTGTAGCGGGCTTAACGGTTGGATTCCACAGCATAGTCCAAAGAAGAGGCTGGCGCTAATCGTTAACTTGCAAAAAAGATCGGCAAAAATCCCGACAACCTTTGCCATTTTCATTTTTTCATCAGATATTAACCCTGTTAATTAATAACTTGTTATTTCGGCGTTTTAATTAGTTATATATTTTGTGTGCATTTTACCTCGTCCAAAAATGTGCCTTTCCTCAATCCCAACCATTTCATTCATCACCGCTGACAACTCCTTTGACCGGAAGTGATAGAACCAGGTAAGATAAACCGCTAAATTCGGGAACAATGTGTTAAACCCATTTAAGCACGCTTTAAACAACGAGCGCTTTTCGTTTTGAAATTTATATACTGCAGATGCACAACAGCAAACCAAGAAAATGATTTGGATTATCCATGGATAGCGTTTAAAAATAAACACGTCTTTTTGTTTCTCTCTAAAACGAATAGTTGGAATGCCCTTTCTACCATTCCGACAGTTAATTGAAATTTCCTCTGAGATTTTAAACGAGGTTGGTATACGAGGAAAGTAAATAAACCTCTCTAAAATTTTTGCTTGCTTTCCCAGGATTTTTCCAAGTTCTGTTGAAATCAACATCTTCCAACAATTCACTGAATCGTTTAAAGATAAAATGCAAAATAGGCAGCGTCAATTACTTTTTTATAATTGAACTCATTTTTACTTTGCAAATCGTAAAGCTTTTAGTACGTAAATTTTGCTTTTAAAATCCGAACAAGAAAAACATTTACAAATAGTTTGCAATGCCTATTAGGTTTCTGCGCTGTTAGGTCTTTGCCAGATGACATTTCTTTAAAAACACGTCATTGACCTGTAACGCGGACTGGCAAACTAATTCAACGATTTAAGTTAAAAAATAAACGATACATTTCCCGTAAACACTTTTAATCCTCGTAAAATATTTACCAATTGCTTCTGAGGAATACAAAAACTTTCTATCGTAATTGTTGCTTTTTTACTAGCGAATATTTTTATTAAAAATGCATAAGCCAGTTAATAACAGAAGCCATGAAGGAAATTGATCAATGCGCATAAAACTAAACTTCAGAAAACGCTTTCGAATCCATTACGAATTTTAAAAATTAAAATATGTATTATTTTGTCCAATTTTGTTTACATTATTTAATCATTCCTGCAAAAGAATCAAGTGATTTTAAACGGAACCCGGGTTAGTAAATTACACGTTCTAAAGTCTTCACCTGATTCCTAAGGATTTTACAGAGTTTAGTTGAAATCAACATTTTTGGTTAAATTTAATATGCAAAGACACAAGGTAGATAGTTTTTATTAACTAAAATCAACATTTTAATTACAAAACGTTTACCAATTTAGACATGGATGTCACGACCAATTTACAAAAACTAGAAATAATCAATTTCCTACAAGACTTTTGCTACCCCTTTTTATCTCATATTTAATCCGGCTTTATATTTTATTGCAAAAACTTTAAAGCTTCTGGACAAATATTTTCTTCACACCTTATCAATTATACTGAAGATTTAAATACCAACTGATGACTTAAACTGGACAAACTTACCATATTCGGCTATTTTATTAATTCAACTCGTTTAATATTTAAATTTTAAAACTTGCATAGTTTTGCATTGTTGAGCTACTGCCTTTGTAAAATCATGTGCATTCTTGTCCAAAACAAAAGGAGTTGTTGATGCATTAATTATTAAACTTAAAGCAACCTTGGCATATTGATTATTGAAAAATAGTAATGCATCTATATAACAATTATTTCTAAAGCAATCGAAATTACTTTTAAAGGCAACATTAACAAATAAACTTTGAAATTTTAATTGAAATTGATAATAAACACACCATCTACAAAAATTAAATGTTACCTTTTCTACAGTAAATAACTTTTTAATCTTATTTCTGCAAAAGAACCAAACTAGTCGTAAAATCTACACTAAAATTGAAAATAACCAACGTAGTAGTCCCCCCAAAGAAGTTACCACTAAAGAAAGCAATTTTAGCATTAGAAAAAGACTTAAACTTTTTCAATACAAACCTAATTACCCTTTTATTGCACCCTCCCCTCAACCCCAAACCCCTCATTCCTTTCATCTTTACCCGCCACTGCAGCTGTGCACCTTTCTCGTGTAACTTAAAATCACAAATTAGCCACACATCGAAAAGCAAAAGGTTTGCGAAAAAAGCACAAAACTTAGAAAGTCCAGCCCCGTGTTTAAACCAACAATGGGGAAAAACGCGAGACAAAAACAAGCAAAAAATATAATGACAACAATGCTAAAAACTTTTTGTTTTAAGGACTTTTCAAAAGTGAGTTGACCTTTTTCTTGAGCAAGCGACGATTTAGAGTTTTTCACATAAAAATATTTATTTCTGCAAAAGAACCAAATTAATCGTCACGTCCACACTGAAATTAAGCATAACGAGCGTAGTAGTTTCCTCAAAGAAGTTTCCACTAAAGAAAGCAATTTTAGCCGGGGAAAAAGACCTAAACTTTCTTGCGACAAGCCTGACTAATCTTTTGTTGCTCTCTCTTCCCAACCCCAATCCTCTCAGTCCACTCAGCTTAACCCTCTCACTGCAACTATGCACCTTTCTGGGGTAATTTAAAATAACAAAGTAGCCGCACAGCGAAAAGAAGCAAAACTCCCCAAAGAACAAGCCACTTAACATGCTCAACCTCGTGTTAAATGCAAGAATCGGATAAAATGAGACACAAACGCAAACGAAAAATAAAATGACCTCAAAGCTAAAAAGCAAATTGGCAACCTCTGTGTAAATTTTAATTAAAATCTGCAACTGCTTAACTATTTTCAAATTTTCGAAAACTTTCTCATTCACTGCCAGCCCTAATTGTTCCATTGCTTCCTGAATTATTTCAAAAGAAACAGAAAAGAAAAATGTCGGAATGAAAATGCTTAGCAAATGCAATTCAAAACATTTCATTGCGTAAATCCGATAAGTAACGTGTGCAAAATGAAAGCTAAGCAGCCTTTAAAAAACTAAAAACCGGGTGAGATAAACCCGGGCCAACTTTAAAAATAAATTCCGGAAGTATTTGTAGCGGGCTTAGCGGTTGGACTCCGCAGCATAATCCGAAAAACAGGCTCGCACTAATCGTTAACTTGCTAAAAGATCAACAAAAATCCCGACAACTTTTGCTTTCTTCATTTTTTCATCAAACGAACTTTTTACCAGGTATATTAATACCTGGTAAAAAAGTTTGTTATATTAGAAATTTTTAAAAAAATATGAGTGATCAAACAATTTAGAAAAGGTTTGGGTAATCTCTTTAACTGAGCATTTCTAATTATTGAGTGAAAGCGGATAAAAAATTGAGCTGATTTGCCACATTGAGCAAGTCATTTTGAGCTTGGTTTAGTGGGCAACCGCCATCCATTTAAAGAAAGTTGGGGTCCTTGGGACAAACGCCATTTCTTTATTTTTTAACGGATTGGTCTCAAAATTGGAACAAAGACTCCTAAGATTCTCCTCTGGTGTTTTTCCTGGTTTTTGGATTGGTTGAGTTTTACGTCAGAAATAAAATTTTTAAGTAACGTGCAGTTTTTCGACAAATTTGGACCTTTCTATACCTGCCTCTAACGAGCATATTCCAACAATTTACTGAATCCTTTAAAGATAACAATGCAAAATGGACAGTGTCAATAACTTGTTTGCAAAGTCTGTCATGTCATGTCAAGTCATGTTTCTGCGCTGTTAAAGTTTTGCCAGATATCATTTTTTTAATACATAAACCTTTCTATCGTTGTTGTTGTTTTTGTACTGGAGAATATTTTTTATTAAAAATGCATGAATCAGTTATTGACAGAAGCCATGAAAGAAATTTATCATTCGAACTAAACTTAAGAAACCATTACGAACTTTAAAAATTAATTTTATTTTATTCAATTTTATTTACATTATTTGCTCATTTTTGCAAAAGAACCAAATTGACAGTAAAATTCAGAAAATTAACAAGTGTTGTAGTCTCTGTAAATATTCGTTAATAATTCGCTCTATAAAGGAAAGCAATTTTAGCGGGGTCAAAAGAGGTGAAATTCATTTCAACAAATTGCATTATCATTTTAATCCAAATACATTTTTAACATTAAATCCCTTATGCAAAATCTCACTCATTTTTCCATTGCAATTCTGCATTTTTCTTGTATAAGAAATACCAACAAGCCAAAACTCAAATAAAAATTGTTGCTAACAAAACTAAAGAAACTCGATGACTTTCTTTATTTCATCCCTAAGCAGCTGCATAATTCAACAATGCATTACAAGCGTAGAAGTCTCCTCAAAATGTCGTCAATGAAGAAAACAATTTTTACAGAGATTTGAATTGCGTCTACGCTTCGATTTGAAGCGATAAGAAAAATAAAATGTCCACAGAACAGGAAATTAAGAAAGTCTAAATAAATATTAAAAACCATAAGGGGGTAAAGCGAAATGAATAAACAACCAAACCACGTAATGAAAATGAAAATAAATACGTACTGATATTTGCAGTTAAAACTGTAAAGGAACAACGCCCACCCCTTAATAAATCGATGTCTGGGTGCCATTTCAAAAGGTTTTTATTCGTAGAACAAATTATTAATTGTAATTATTGCATTGCTTAAACCTTGTCATAATGATTATTAAAATTAAGTGCAGAATTTTTTCTATAATAAACATCCTTTTCATTTTATTTTATTTCTGCAAAAGAACCAAATTAATCGTAAAATCAACACTAAATTGGAAAATAACCAGCGTGGTAGTCTCCTCAAAGAAGTTACCACTGAAGAAAGCAATCTTGGCTGGAGAAAAAGACTTAAGCTTCCTCAAGACCAATTTCATCGACCTTTTACTGCACCCTCCGCTCAACTCCAAACTTCTCAGTCCACTCACCTTTACCTGCTCACTGCAACTGTGCACCTTTCTTGCGTAATTTAAAATCACAAAATAGCCGCACATCGAAAGGCAAAACAATTGTGAAAAAAGCATACAACTTAGAAAGTCTAGCCCCGTGTTTAAACCAACAATGGGGAAAAACGCGAGACAAAAGCAAACAAAAAAGTTAATGACGTCCACACTAAAAAGTGACTTAGCAACCTCAGTATAAATTTTAATTAAAACCTGCAACTCCATACTTATCTTCACAGCCCTTTGAAAAACTCTCTCATCCCTGCCCAGCCCTAATTTTTCCAGTGCTTCCTGAACTACTTCGAAGCACGCAGAAAAGAAAAAAGTGGGAATGAAAATGCTGAGCAAATGCAATTCAAAACATTTCATTGCGTAAATCCGCCAAATAACGTGAGCAAAATGAAAGCTTAGCATCTTAAGAAAAACATTAAAAACCGGGCTTGACTCGCCAACTTTAAAAATAAATTCTGGAAGTATTTGTAGCGGGCTTAAAGGTTGGATTCCACAGCATAGTCCGAAAAAGAGGCTCGCACTAATCATCAACGTGCAAAAAAGATCGGCAAAAATCCCCACAAACTTTGCTTCTTTTATTTTCCCATCAGATATTAACCCTTAAATAGAAAAGTTATATTAGGCTTGTTTTTTAAATTTATTTTCGGCTTTTTACCTCTTCCGAAAATATGCCTCTCTTCAATCCCAACCATTTCATTCATCACCGCTGACAACTCCTTCGACCGAAATTGGTAAAATACAATGATAAAACTCATCACAATTGGAAACAATGTGTTAAACCCATTTAAGCATGATTTAAAAAATGAGCGCTCTTCCTTTTCAAATTTATACACTGCTGATGCTGCCGTGCAAGCCAATAAAGCCAAATGGATTATCCATTGATATTTCAAAGACCTAAACCCATCTTTTTCTCTGAATCGAATCGTTGGGATGTCCCTTCCACCATTCCGGCGAATAGAAATTTCTTCTGTGATTTTAAACTTGGTTTGTATACGAGCACGATTATCCCATGTATGCAATTCCATTATAGGGTCCATTCAAAATTTTTAATTTGAATATATTTTTTTGCAAGTACATGTGTTAATATGTACGAGTTCAAATATATTTCATCCATTACTATTTGCATATGGATATCCCACCAACATAAAGGTTTTCAGATGTGCTGTTAAAGGGACCCCCATAACTTTTTTATTTCTGAACCGATTTGCATGAAATTTTGAACATAGACTCTCCCAACGATTCCCCCGAGGCGTTTTAAAAAGTTTTGGAAAAAGTTAAAAATTGTTCAAAATATTCAGTTTTAAAATTTTGTAGTTTCTGCTATAATTTACATACTAAATAAACTGATGTAGTCATACAATTACTTCATTAAACGTTTTTTATTTTCTTGTTTACTATCATATTTTGTATTTTAAAAACTTTCAACTCATGCAAATGGTATTTTAATTATATTTACAGGTACAGCTTTCACTTAGTTATTTAAATGCAAGAACTTTTATGCAACTAGTAGAAATACGAACTATCACTACAAAAATACGAAATATCAGAAAATAAAAATATAATATTGTAAATAATATGCAGAATACAATTTTCAGGAAACAAAAACATTTTCCATGCGTGTCAAAAGATTTTGTTTCACCTTTTCTCGATCATCTTCTCCCATTGTCAAATAGCCTGTTTGGGTAACTTCGGGATCCTTGATTTCGGCAATGATATTCTGGAAATCTACTTCGAAAATTTTTGGAACTACAGGCCAGAATAACGTATTGCCACCCCTACCTGTTCTTTTTAAGAGTGAGAGCTTAATGGACATGCTAGTTGAATCAATTTTAAGGAGCTGTCCAATCTGATATGACGAAGAGACATAAATGGCATAAAATTTTCCTTCTGTCAAACTTGCTGCAACCACAAAAATGTGTCTCTGTGCTTCTGTAAAAATTTCATGCCTTTCATAGATAGATGATCCACTGAATTTGCGAGAAATAACTGATCCATCTTCTTCAATTATTATGGAATGACATTTTCGTAACCCAGGAATGGCCCGCGTCCCAGCGTAACGATCCTCCAATGAGTTGCGATACCCAGCAACAGCTGTTTTAGTTGTGTAGAAAAACTTTAATTTGTCAGTCGTCATATGCTGATTTGCTTTCTCAAACATTGTTTCTGCTGAAGTGATTACATCCCCTTTCAAACTCATTGTCCTCCATGCTCGCTTTGCAACTGCAGACATTGCATCGCACGTGCTTTTGCCTAATTAAAAAATCTTAAGTTTTATGCACATACCTTTAAATATTGAAATGTCGTCAATGATATTAAATAAAATGTTTGTCTTAATTTACCGTGTGAAGTAGCTGAATATGTCCAGTTTGCCGATAAGCCAAAATCGTGACGATGATATACTAAGTTCGCCAAGTTAAATCTAGACTTGTAGTGCGAAGCTCCATCACTAATGTATTCAATGTGAGAGATCCACGGAAGATCCGACTTTAATTGTTCAATCATATGAACCCTCAAGGCATGGAAACAAGTGGAGTCGTGGTTTAGCTCATCCGAAATTCCAAAATAGGTACGATATGACACTTGGCTGCTTTCAGTTTTAAAATAAACCACAAACGGATGAATTGTTGCTTGTGAGTTATTCCAATGAAATCCCTGCACGGCATTTTGTACTAAAAATCCATAATTTTGTCCAAAGTCTACTAAAATTACGGCGACGTGATAAGGCAAGTCGACAAAATCTTTCAGATCCTTTATAGCCGCCTTCTGCTTTTGATAAATAAAGTCATGCTGCATAAATTTTATCAACATGCTATGAAATTTATCTTTAAATTCCAATATCTCTAGCTGAGCCGTAACCAGATTTGTTGCTTGTGAATTTTCCCACATTTTGTACTTAATTGACTCATGGTCACTAGACAATTCATCAAAGAAGCAATCAAGTTTCTGTTCTATGGGACATTCAGAACAAAATCCGTCATAGCATTCTTCTTGAGGAGGATTACATAAAACAAAACGATAAAAATCATTCGTATTCTTCAAACATTCGCCGCCTTCAATCCTTTTCCCAGCTGCTTGCGATTCTCCAAACACTGTCGCTAGCGCCTCCAGCATAAACTTAAAATTTTTGTGATGAATGCAAGTACAAGAATTGTACTTCCAGTTATTTCCCTGCCATTTGCAATGCTTTGGACGAAGTTCTAAAAATTTTGTCATGCCAATCTTAGCATCGGGGTATTCATTTTTGAATTCATTGTAGATTTCCTTTGCACTTCCTAACATCCATCGCTTTGCTTCTTTAACTACCTCACCGTTTGCATTTCTGATTTGAATTGTATCTCGTATTGCCGGTGAAGGTCTACTGTTATCATCCGAAAGATAAAAATTCCTCACTTGATCCAAAACTTCCGATGATATTGGATGAGCACTACTACGTCGTTCTGGATAGGAAAATGGTCCCTCTTTTTTTCGTAAACTAGTTGCAACTCTGGTCATGTACGACGTAATCCTTAAATCATTTTGCATATTTTCTGCTGTATAATTTGGTGGAAGGGATGTTAATAGCACGTATTTATCCTTAGTAGATTGTATAGATAATTTAAGCTTAACAGCTTCAATAAGATGTTTGCAATGACTGCAACAATCTAGTTTCTCCACTGGGTTTTTGGCTGACAATTCAACGAACAGGCTTCCTAAGGCTGAGCAACTTTTTGAGAATTTATTCCGTATCATTCCCGGATTGGTTTTGATTTGAACATTAAGGGGACTTTCCCCAAGTGTGTGCAATACTTCGTTAATCCTATCCCTTGGGTTTCTCTCATTCTGGTAATCCGAGGCAGGAATGGACGAGGGATCGGATAAGAATTCAATAGAAGCCGGAGTGCTTGTATTTATCTGGTGCAAATTCTGACTGATTGAAGGAATTGACTGCGATTGACTCTCCAAGCATTGAGGAGGATCTGTAACTTTTTCACGTTGGACGGGAGTCTCCTGTTGTAAAACTTGCGATGTAGTTGGATTTGCTACTGATGATTGACAAGGTTTTTTAATTAAACTTAAAATGCTTGCCGCTGTAATTCTTTGATCAGCCATTTTGTTTGCATCCAACCTGCACCTTACACATAGTTGACTTTCATCAGGCCATAAAAACTCCGTCAGGTAGTTACGATATTTTTCTAAAGTCTCTTTGTTGCACTTACGAACATCACAACGCCGACCCTTTTTGGAATGGGGCCGACTTAAGTTATTGGAACAAAGTGGAGCAGGCATTGCAAATCACTTAAATACTCGTTGAAAAACTAAATCAAGAAATTATACTAGGTGAGATATTTTATTTTTGACAGAAGTACTTAGCGAATTTCATAAGAAGAAAGTGTTTACTCGCACACAATACATCCAAATTGCCATCAGCTGATGCTGTATCTAACAACAACAAAATAATCGCTTTGCTTTAAAATTTTAACGGCAGTTTGGGGATGTTTTTATTATCAGCTGCAAATGTGTAATATATGAAATTGGTTTTGTTTAAATAACATCCAAGATAATCCTTACAAAATCAAAATAAACGGGAGTAAAACCTTTAACCTACTAGCTGAACGTCTAATAATTTGTGTCATATTTAATAATTTGCTTAAATACTGAAAAACTATACGTAATTCCTATTTTAACTCCACTTCTTGTTAAAATTGCTATTTATAAAAAACGTTTAATGAAGTAATTGTATGACTACATCAGTTTATTACTAGATTGAAAATCTAGTTATGAAAAGGGTTTGATTGTCTGTCTGTCCGTCCGTCCGTCCGTCTGTCTGTCCGTCTCC
>JAANSO010001940.1:0-14993 GCA_036507315.1 Lepidocyrtus fimetarius | reverse complement strand
AATATTTAATTATTTAATAATTTTATATTTTAAATAAATTATTTAATTATTTAATAATTTTATATTTTAAATAAATTATTTAATTATTTAATAATTTTATATTTTAAATAAATTATTTAATTATTTAATTATTTAATTATTTAATAATTTTATATTTTAAATAAATTATTTAATAGACTTATTATCATTATATTTAAATAGAACAAAAATAACTTTTCTTTTTTTCCAAAACCTAAAATAGGTTTTAAAAATTTTAGGTTTTGGAAAAAAAGGGGGTTTAGTTATTTTTGAAAAGTTTGATCCTAGCTTCAAATTG
Source organism: Lepidocyrtus fimetarius (assembly GCA_036507315.1). Lineage (NCBI taxonomy): Eukaryota > Metazoa > Arthropoda > Collembola > Entomobryomorpha > Entomobryidae > Lepidocyrtus > Lepidocyrtus fimetarius. Next base: position 14,677 of record JAANSO010001940.1, on the reverse strand, counting down.
AATTTTTTATATTTTACACATGTATGTAAAGGCAGTGTTTAAGATTATTAGATATTTGAAATAAAAATTTAATTTCGGCCGGATGACGGAGGGTGCCAGCATCTGCGGTTACACCTGAGGCTTACATTTAAGTTTAGTTTATTTAATTTTTAATTTCAATTATTTATATTCTTTTTTTATGGTGAAATGTTAATTTAGTTAAATTTTATTTAAAAATTTAATTATTAGTTTATAGAAATTGACCAGGATTAGATACCCTGTTATTTTAAATATTTATTAAGTAGTAATTTTATGAAACTTAAAAGATTTGGCGGTAGAATATCTTTTCAGAGGAACCTGTATTTTAATAGAAGCTACACTATTGGTTTTACTTAAATTTATTTTATATACCGCTGTATTAAAAATTAATTAATAATTTAATTTAAATAGATAAAATTTTATTTAATTCAAGTCAAGGTTTAATTTATATTTAAGTTAATATGTGTTACGATAATTAAAATTATGGTTTAAATTGGATTTGAGAGTAATTTTTAATTTTAGATTTGAATTTAGTTCTGTTTTATGTACATATCGCCCGTCGCTCTAGTTTTAAAATTAGATAAGTCGTAACAAAGTAGATGTTTTGGAAAAAGTATCTAGCTAAAGAGAGCTTGAAGTTAAGCGGTTCATTTACATTGAATTGATTGTGTCGCACACATTTTTAGATTAGGTGTTTATTTTATTTTTATATTTTTTATATTTTAGTTGTTAAATTTATTTTGGTGTGTAAACTGTGGGGGGACAGTGAAATATTATTATATAAATTTAATAAGTAAGAATATAAATTACTTTTTGTATCAATGAATTTTTATTTACTGTTTTTTAATTTTTTCTCGAAAATAAAAGATTTAATTATAATAATTTACTACGTTTCAAAGTAGCATAAAATATTAATTAGTGGTGAAAAGTTAGCCGGGTTTATTGGTATCTAGTTTTAAGTTAACTATTTATTTTTTTTATAATACTTTAAGTTTATTTAATTTATATAAATGGATTATCATTTATTTTTATTGTTTACATTCCTATTTAGGTTGATTAATTTAATGGGGCTTAAGGTTGGCTTTAGTTCTTTTATATTTTATTTGTTATTAAATTTAAAATTTAATACCAGGGGAATTTAAATTTAAATACTTAAATTTTTTCCTTTATATTATAATGATTTTATTAGTAAAATTTATTTTTTATTTTATGATTTATTTACTTTTGGTTGATGAACTTTACATTATTTTGTGGGGCTGTTTATCAAAAACATTTTTTTAACTTTATATTTAAAGTAAAACCTGCCCACTGTGGAGATATAAAGGGCCGCGGTATTTTGACCGTGCTAAGGTAGCATAATCATTAGTCTTTTAATTGGGGAATGGTATGAATGGTTAAACCTATAAAATTTTTATTTTCCGTGATATTTCAATTTTAATTTAAAGTTAAAATTCTTTAATTTTCTTTTAAGACGATAAGACCCTTTAGATTTTAATTAAATTAAGGTTAGGTTAAGTTGGGGGGCTTTATTTAATCTTAATTTAGTTTAATTGGGGCAATTATATTAAATTAGAATTTAATTAAGTTATATTTTAAATATTATTTAATCTTTAGATGAAAATTAAAAAGTTACCTAAGGGATAACAGCGTAATTTTACTGACGAGTTCATATTTATAGTTAAGTTTGCGACCTCGATGTTGAATTAAGTTAAATTTAGGGGGTAGCTTTTCTTAAGTTTTAGTCTGTTCGACTAATAAATTCTTACATGATTTGAGTTCAAATCGGTGTGAGCCAGGTTGGTTTCTATCTGAAAGTTTTGTTTATTATTTATTAGTACGAAAGGACCATTAATTACTAATTTTTTGCGCTAAATTGGCAGATTAGTGCGACTGACTTAGAATCTTTTTATAAATTTATATTTATTTAGTAATTTATTATTTTTTTGAGATCTTAAGGTTTTTTGGGGGGTATATCTTTATGGTAGTAGGAATTCTTGTTAGAGTGGCTTTTATGGTTTTGTTGGAGCGGAAGGTTTTAGGCTATATTCAGATTCGTAAGGGTCCAAATAAGGTTGGTTACACAGGTGTAATTCAGTCGTTTAGTGACGCTGTTAAGCTTTTTGTTAAAGAAAGATTTAATGCTTACAGTTCAAATTTGTTTATTTATTATTTTAGTCCTATTTTTTCTTTATTTGTGGTTTTAGTGTTGTGGGCTGTCCTTCCTTATAGCTCCTTGCTAGTAAATTTTATTTACGGGGGTATTTTCTTTTTTGCTTGCACCAGCTTGGGAGTTTACGTCTTGATTGGGGGGGGTTGGTCTTCAAATTCCAGATATGCTTTACTCGGTGCCACCCGTGGGGTGGCACAGACTATTTCTTATGAGGTTAGAATAATTTTGATTTTTTTAAGTCTAGTCTTTTTTTGTAAGAGATATAATTTAATAGTTTTTATTACTAACCAGGGGTTTTTAATTTTTTTATTTATGTTTATGCCTATTTTTATATGTTGGGTTATCTCTTGTTTAGCTGAGACTAATCGAACTCCTTTTGATTTTGCTGAGGGGGAGTCAGAGTTAGTCTCAGGATTTAATATTGAATATGGTAGAGGTGGGTTTGCTTTATTTTTTTTAGCTGAGTATGGGAGAATTATTTTTATAAGTTATTTCATTACAAGTTGCTTCTTTGGGTGGTTTTTTTTTAGTTCATTAATATTCAATTTTTTAGGGGTTTTTTTTTGTTTTTGGTTTATTTGAGTACGGGGGACTATGCCCCGGTATCGTTATGATAAGCTTATAAATTTAGCTTGAAAAAGATTTCTACCTGCTTCTTTATTTTTTTTACTATTTTATTTAGGAGTTGTAGGATAGTCTTGAAATTTTTTAAGAGAAATCATTAAGAGAGTTAAACTCTTTTTGTTTACTTTCAAGGTAAATGCTTGGGCGTTCAGCCAAATGATTGGTTATTATTACTTTATAATTTTATCTCATGTGGCTAGAATTAATGGGTTTATGAAAAAGTATAAAAAATATAAAATAGTTAGGGTTTGCCCTACTATAATATAAGGGTCCTCTGCTGGGCGAGCTCCGATTCATGTTAGTATAAGTACAATGTTGACTAGTAGCCAAAATATAGCTTGTTGAGGTGGGTAAAATTGATTTCTTCTTATTTTTTGTTTATGTAGAAATGGTATTGTTATGAGAATTAAAATTGATAAAACTAGAGCGAGGGCCCCTCCTAGCTTGTTAGGAATAGAGCGTAAGATTGCGTATGCAAATAAAAAGTATCATTCCGGCTGAATGTGCACTGGGGTAACTAAGGGGTTTGCCGGAATGAAATTTTCAGTGTCCCCAAGAAGGTACGGTTCTCTTAAAACTAAGAATGTTAGGGCTGCGCCGAGGGTGACAAAACCTAGGAAGTCTTTTGTAGAAAAATATGGGTGAAAGGGTAGTTTATCCTTATTAGAGTTAGAGCCGATTGGGTTATTAGAGCCCGTTTGGTGAAGGAATAGAAGATGAATTGCGGCTAGTATCGCCACAATAAACGGTAAAATGAAGTGGAAAGTAAAAAATCGGGTGAGGGTGGCGTTATCAACAGCAAATCCCCCTCAGATTCATTGTACAAGGGTTTGTCCTAAGTAGGGGATGGCGGATAATAAATTGGTAATTACAGTAGCGGCTCAAAACGATATCTGGCCCCAGATTAATACATATCCTATAAAAGCAGTTCCTATAAGAACTAATATAATAATTACACCTACTAACCATGTGTGAGTTAATTTAAAAGATGAATAGTATATACCTCGGCCTGAGTGGATGTAAAGGCATAAGAAAAAGAATGACGCTCCGTTGGCGTGTAAGGTGCGAATTAGTCACCCGTAATTTACATCTCGGGTGATATGAGCCACTGTATTAAATGAAAGATTTACGTCTGCCGAGTAGTGTATGGCTAAAAATAGTCCTGTAATAATTTGGATGATTAGACATAGCCCCAGGAGAGATCCTATATTTCAGAATAAAGAGATATTAGAGGGGGTAGGCAGATCAATTAAAGACCCGTTAACAATTTTAATAATAGGATGGGTTTTTCGTATATTTATCATTACTAAGAGTTTGTTAAGTTTGTTATTAGACGAATTGGGCCTTCTATTTTTTTGGAGATTTTTACAACAATGATTAGAGTTAATAATAAATAAACTATAATTATTATAGTGGTGGGTATTAAAGTTATTGAAAATATAGATTTTAAAGAGTTTATTGAGTTCATATAGGCGTTTGTTTTAAATCTGTTGGTTTGAGTAGCTAGAATTATTAAAGTTAAACCAGCAATAAATAAAATTGGGTAAGCTATCTTATTAAAATTTAATTCAAATTTTTCGTTTGAGGCTAGTCTAGTAATATAAATAAATAAAACTATAAGCCCTCCAACAAAAATTAAAAATAGGGTGAAAGAAAATCATCTGGTGTATGATAATATTCATACTAGGATACACATTAAAATTGACTGAATTAAAATTAAAAATGTGATTGTAACAGGGTGATTTGTTAAAAATATAATTAGGGTTAATGCTGTTGATATAATTATAATCAATTTTATAACAGAGTTTAGTTTAAATTTTAAAATTTTGGTTTTGGATACCTAAGATGATATCTTCAGCTCTGAAGTTTTTATAATTTCTTAAATTTTAGTTTACAAGACTAACGTTTTTTTTAAACTATAAAAACTTATTAATTTAATACATGCGTTTTTGGTTTTTAATATTGTGGTGGGTCTTTATATTTATTGTATAACGTTTAAACACTTATTAGTTGTCTTGCTTTCTTTGGAGTTTCTGGCTGTTATAATTTTTTTTTTATTTATTTTATTCTTATGTGAGGGGTCGTATTATTATTCTTTAGTTTATTTGATTATAGTTGCTTGCGAGGGCGCCCTGGGGCTTTCTGTTTTAATTGTTATAGGACGAAGGCATGGGGGGGATTATTTCAGAAGTTTTAGTTTGTTGTATTAATGATAAAAATTCTTTTTTTTTTGTTGAGGTCTAGTGGGCTTTTGTTTTTGGGGCCGTGTTATTTTTGGTACATGCCTGGCGTTTTATTAATTTTTATACTATATATTATAAATTTTAATTTCTTTTTTCCTGATAGTTTGATTGTTTCTTCTTCCTTTTTTTTTGATACTTTTTCTATATCTTTAATTCTTTTAAGTGTTTTTATTAGAATTCTGATGTTGGTGTCTAGAAATGGGATTTACGGAGTAGCGGGCAGGGATTTATATGGATATTTAATTTATTTTTTAATAACAATTTTATTTTTAACTTTCTTATCAAGAAGCCTTTTATTATTTTATTTTTTTTTTGAGGTTTCTTTAATCCCAACCCTATTGATTATTATAGGTTGGGGTTACCAGCCAGAGCGGTTGCAAGCTGGTGTTTATTTTTTATTTTATACCCTAAGTGCGTCATTGCCCCTTCTTTTAGTTTTAGTGAATTTTTTCACCTTAGGGGGAAGATTTAATTTTGTTTTAATACCTGGGGATTATATCTTACTGGCCGGGGGGATAATTTTATTTTTTTTTTCAATTTTGGCTTTTTTAGTAAAGATGCCCATATTTTTTGTTCACTTATGGTTACCTAAGGCACACGTGGAAGCCCCAGTGGCTGGGTCAATAATTTTGGCTGGAGTTCTATTAAAGTTGGGGGGGTATGGAATTTATCGAGTTGCCAGGTTAGTAAAGTTTATATCTTCGGCCTATGTAGGTTATTTTTTTGGCCTGAGAATTTTAGGGATAGTGTATGTAGGGTTAATATGTTGTCGTTTAAACGATCTAAAGGCTTTAGTGGCTTATTCATCAGTTGCCCACATGGGGTTAGTAATTTGTGGTTTATTAAGATTTTATTTTTGAGGGACAGGGGGCGCGCTAATTTTAATAATTAGGCATGGCCTATCTTCATCTGGTTTATTTTGTGCGGTTAATATTTTTTATGAACGTACAGGAAGTCGTGGGTTTTATATTAATAAAGGCTTAATTTCAGTTTTTCCTTTGTTAAGTTTGTTATTTTTTATACTTTGCGCGTCTAATATGGCAGCCCCTCCTACTATCAATCTGTTGTCAGAAATTATTATTATAGGGTCTATGATTAAGTTTCACAAACTTATAATTTTATTTTTCCCTTTAGGTTCTTATCTTGGGGCGGTTTTTACTTTATATCTATTTTCTTACTCTCAGCATGGAAAGTTTATTGAGGGACTTTTTTCTCTGTCTTTAATTAAATTTCGTGAGTTCCATTTAATGGTTATTCATTTATTGCCTTTAAATTTTTTGGTTTTAAACGCTGACTATTTTTTATTTTATTTATATTTGAATAGTTTATTTAAAAATTTAAGGTTGTGGACTTTAAGAAGATTTTAATCTTCAGATAATTTTTTTGTTTCGTTTATTAAATTTTTATTTAGGTTTGATGTTAATATTTTCATTCTTTTGCTTCTCTGTGTCTGGGGTAATTTTTAATATATACGAGAAGGTTATGTTATTGGAGTGAGAGATTTTTAGATTTTTAGGAGTAAATATTATTATGACGTTACTCTTAGATTGGGTGAGTCTTACTTTTACGGGGTTAGTTATGTTTATTTCTTCTTTAGTTTTAATTTATAGCTTTTACTATATATCTGGGGATAAGTATATTGTCCGATTTACTTTATTGGTTTACCTATTTGTTTTATCTATGATTTTAATAATTATTAGGCCCAATATAATTAGAATTCTTTTAGGTTGGGACGGGTTGGGGTTAGTTTCTTATTGTTTAGTTATTTATTACCAGAGCTTTAAGTCTAATAATTCCGGGATACTAACTATTTTGTCTAACCGGGTGGGGGATGTAGCTATTCTTTTAAGAATTGCTTGGATGCTAGACTTTGGATCTTGAAATTTTTTTTATTTTCAGCATTTCTATTTGGGAAATTACGGGTTTGTGTTAATAATAGTAGTGCTAGCTGCTATAACTAAAAGAGCTCAGATTCCATTCTCTGCTTGGCTCCCGGCTGCGATGGCGGCACCAACGCCGGTTTCGGCGTTGGTGCATTCTTCTACCTTGGTTACAGCTGGGGTTTATCTTTTAATTCGGTTTAATTATTTGTTGGGAAATAGTAGGTTTCTTTTATATATGGGCTCTTTGACTATGTTTATGTCCGGCCTTGGGGCTAATTTTGAGGGGGATTTAAAGAAAATTATTGCTCTGTCTACTTTAAGCCAGCTAGGTGTGATAATATTTGTTCTATCTCTAGGATTCTATGAGTTAGCTTTTTTTCATTTAATAACTCATGCATTATTTAAATCTTTGTTATTTTTGTGTGCAGGGTCTTTCATCCACGGCTGCGGTGACATTCAAGATGTGCGTTTCTTTGGGGGTATTTACAGACTTATGCCGGTGAGGTCAATATTTTTTATTGGGTGTTCAATTTCTCTATGCGGGTTTCCCTTTATATCTGGGTTTTATTCTAAGGATTTGATTTTAGAGGTGTTTATAATAATGGGCGGCGGGGTGGCGCTCACGCTGATTATTGTTCTTGGGACTTTATTTACCGTGACTTACTCCATACGTCTTATCATTCACATATTTTTTAAAAATATAGGGGTGTTAAAGATAATCACTAATTCCGAGTCTTATGGGATAGTGGTGCCTATGGGCATTTTATTTATATTTTCTGTAATTATGGGGAGATATTTTAGTTGACTGCTTTTTCCTTCTTACAGTGTCTTTTTACCTTACGGGTTTAAATGTTTTTTTCTTTTAATAATTTTTATTATGTCAGCTTTGATTTACTTAAAAAAAGTAAGGTTTGTAAGACTAAGGTCAGGTTCGGTGAGTTATTTTTATTCAAATTTTTTTGGCTCTATGTGATTTATACCCTTGGTTTCTACTTATATAATTATAGGAGGCCTACGGTTAGGAGAATATTTGGTGAAAAACTTAGATCAAAGATGGGTTGAGTATCTTGGGGGTCAGGGGACTTTTATGTTGTTGTCTTCTAATTCTTCTATTCTTGATTTTAATTCTTTTTCTGGGATGAAAATATATTTTTTAGGATTCTTTTTTACTATCCTAGTTTCTTTATTTTTTATTTATTTAAGTAGCTTAAACTAAGAGTACGGGCCTGAAGATCCCGAGGTGGCTTAACCCCTTAAATAAGTAATTAACCAAAAATATTTATTTTTACACTGAAAATGTAGAGTTTTGACTTAAACTAGGCTAACGGAAAGAAAATAACATTTTAAATTGCTACCTAATGAGTTAGAAGCTCATTTTTATTTTTCTTTTAAAAGGAGATTTATTATATCTCTACGTATTATTAACAGTAATATTCCTAATGGATTCTTTTAAAAGAGGAGGTTATCCAAAATTCAGGTCGAAACTGATTGCAATCTTTCGCTTTCTTAAAAAGATAAACTCTGAAGTACCTCCTGAATGCAACCCAGGTGTTATAATTAACTATAATCCTACAGGTCTCAGCTAAGGGCCCCTTCTTTCCATTCGTGAAATAAACCTAGTAGTAAAATTAAAATAAAAAAAGAGGATATAACTATAAGTGGCTTTTTTTTATTTGTGTGTGTTAAAAGGGGTATGGGGAGAATTAACGTGATTTCAACATCAAAAATTAGAAAAATAATAGCAATTAAGTAAAATCGAAGGGAGAAAGGAAGCCGGGCTGAGGCTTTAGGGTCGAATCCGCATTCGAAGGGGGATATTTTTTCTCGGTCGAATACAGTTTTTTTTGATACGGCTAAATTAATTAGGATTAAAATAATTGATAAAATTATCATAGAAATAGTTAAAATAATGATTACAATTTCCTTGCCAGGACTTTTTAATTGGAAATTAAATTTACTTTTTATAATAAAATTGTATCTACCTCATCAATAAATTCTTATATATAAAAATAATCATACTACATCTACAAAATGTCAGTATCAAGCTGCCGCTTCGAAACCAAAATGGTGAATTCTTGAGAAGTGGGAGTTGATTAGTCGAGAGAGGCAGGTCAGAAGGAAAAGGGACCCAATGATTACGTGAAGTCCGTGGAAGCCTGTGGCAATGAAAAATGTACTCCCGTAGGCGGAGTCAGCAATTGTGAAAGAGGCTTCTCAGTACTCTATTGCTTGAAGCAGCGTAAAATAGAATCCAAGGGTAACAGTTATAATTAAAGAGTTTATAGCCTGGGAGTGGTTTTTTTGCAGGATAGCGTGGTGTGCTCAAGTTACTGTTACACCAGAAGATAGAAGAATAATGGTGTTTAATAGGGGAACTTGGATTGGGTTAAAAGGATTAATTCCCTTAGGGGGCCATTGTATGCCAATCTCTATCGTAGGGGACAGGCTAGAGTGAAAAAAGGCCCAAAAAAATGAGAAGAAAAAAAGGACTTCAGAAGTAATAAATAGAATTATTCCCCATCGCATACCCTTGGCTACCTTTATGGTATGAAGTCCTTGGTGAGTTCTTTCACGGGAAATATCTCGTCACCACTGGATGCAGGTTAAAATTAAAATTATCTTACCGAATAAAAATAAATAGGGGGAGTTGTTGTTAAATCAGTTTACTAGTCCTGCAGTTAATATTAGGGCTCTAACAGCACCAGTGAGAGGTCAGGGTCTTTGGTCTACTATGTGGAAGGTGTGATTTTTTTTAATTAGCATTAATGTCTATCGATTTCTCTCGAATAAAGTGTGGATAATACTGCAAAAACGTAGGATTGAATTATAGCCACAGCTGTTTCTAACGTTAATAGAAGAATTTGAGTTAGGATTAATCCTACAAGGATTATGTTTGTTGCTATGGCTGTTTGGTTGCCTAAAAGAGTCATAAGAAGGTGGCCTGCCATTATATTTGCTATTAGGCGCACTGAAAGGGTAATTGGGCGGATTATGTTTCTTACTAGTTCAATTAGTACTATAAAAGGTATTAAGGGGCCAGGAGTTCCGTTAGGGACTAAATGGGCTAATATATGTAAAGTTTTTTTTAGCCAACCGAATAATATAAAAGACAGTCAAAGGGGTAGGGCTAAAGTCAGGGTTATTGAAAGGTGTCTTGACGAGGTGAAAATGTATGGGAATAGGCCAAAAAAATTATTTATAAGGATAAAAAAAAATAGAGTAATGAAAATAAAAGAAGCGCCTTTATTTTCCTTAGAAAGAAGTATTTTAAATTCTTTATGTAGTGTTGTTTTTAACTGAATAAAAAATTTATTTATTTTTGAATTAATAACTCAGAAGTTCGGGAATAAAATTATTACAAATAAAGAGGTTCTAATTCAGTTTAATGGGATTCTAAAATTAGCAGAGGGGTCGAAGGATGAAAATAGATTAGTTATCATGCTCATAAGTTTTTTTTTATTTCTTGCTTGGGGGCGTCATTTTTATTTTTAGCTTCAGGTTTTAAAAAATTGAAATAAATCTTTCTTATTAAGATAATTATTATTACAGTGAAAAATAAAAAAAGAGTTAATCATATAATTGGCGATATTTGAGGAATTAAAAAATATTCTTTAATAACTTAATCTTGACAAGATTATATTATATCTTTAACTAATTTTTTAGTTAAAAATATTTGTTAATTTATTATAGAGTGGTTTAAGAGACCAGTGCTTACTTTCAGCCATTTAACTAATTAAAATTTTTTACCCAGTTAATAAAATATTTGGGGTTAACGCTCTCAATAGTGATAGGCATAAATCTATGATTTGCTCCGCAAATTTCTGAGCATTGACCAAAGAATAATCCAGGGCGGGTGGAAAAAAAATTAATTTGATTTAGGCGCCCTGGGACAGCGTCAGCTTTAACGCCGAAGGAAGGGACTGTTCAGGCGTGAATTACATCTGCGGCTGTGATTAAAACTCGAATTTGAGAGTTTATAGGGATAATAGTTCGGTTATCTACGTCTAAGAGGCGTAGGTAGTTATTTTTTTCTATAAAAGCGTCAAATTCAATGTCAGTAAAATCTGAATATTCGTAGGATCAATATCATTGATGGCCGATAGTTTTAATAGTAATTGCTGGTTTAAAGGTTTCATCTAGAAGGTATAATAACCGAATTGAAGGAAGACCGATAAAGATTAAAACGAATCTTGGCACAATTGTTCAAAATAGTTCTAGAGGTTGTGATTCTAGTATATGATGGTCAATATTGATATTAAAGCATGTTGACATTAAATTATACCCTACAATAGAGACGATTAGGATTAAAATAGTTATAGTGTGGTCATGAAAAAATGTTAGCTGTTCTATTAAAGGTGACGCGGCGTTTTGAAGATTTAAGGCGTTTCACGTAGCAATTTCTAATAAAAATTTTGTTTTATTTATGAAGCTTAAGTTCATGGCACTATTCTGCCATATTAGAAGTTATAGATTAAGGTTAATTCATTGTAAGTGTGTTCTGAAGGGGGGTTGTTTTGAGTTCACTCAATAAATGAGGGTTGAATAGAGCTTGTTATTACAGGCCGTGCTGAAATTATAGACTCTCATATAATGTAAGAAAATATAAGGATTGCTACCACTGAAGTGTATCTTCCTATTGAGGATACAATATTTCATGATGTAAATGCGTCTGGGTAGTCAGAGTAACGACGAGGTATTCCGTTTAACCCTAGAAAGTGTTGGGGGAAAAATGTTAAATTAACCCCTAGGAATATAACAGTAAATTGGGCTTTTAGTAGGGTCGGGTTTATACTATAGCCAGTAAAGGTGGGGTATCAATGGATAAGTCCTGCTATGATAGCAAAAACTGCACCTATTGATAGCACATAGTGGAAGTGGGCTACAACATAGTAAGTGTCATGAAGCACGATGTCGATAGATGAGTTAGAAAGAATAATACCAGTTAGCCCTCCAACTGTGAATAGGAAAACAAATCCAATAGTTCATAATAGTGCTGGAGTAAAAGAGATAAGAGTCCCTTGGATGGTTGCGATTCATCTAAAAATTTTTACTCCTGTAGGCACAGCAATAATTATGGTTGCTGTTGTAAAATATGCTCGGGTGTCAACGTCCATTCCTACTGTAAATATATGGTGCGCTCAGACAATAAACCCTAGGAGCCCAATAGCTGACATTGCATAAATTATTCCTAGTTGACCAAAAGTTTGTTTTTTACCTGATTCAAATGTGATAATATGAGAGATTATACCAAAACCGGGGAGAATTAAAATATAAACTTCAGGGTGCCCAAAAAATCAAAATAGGTGTTGGTATAAAATAGGGTCCCCGCCTCCGGCTGGGTCAAAAAACGTTGTGTTTAAATTTCGGTCAGTTAAGAGTATAGTGATGGCTCCTGCAAGAACTGGGAGGGACAGCAAAAGTAGGATAGCTGTTAAAAATACTGATCACACGAATAGAGGTGTTTGGTCTCAGGTTATTCCTGGGGCTCGCATGTTAATAATTGTGGTGATGAAGTTCACGGCGCCTAAAATTGATGAGGCACCTGCTAAGTGAAGTCTAAAGATAGATAAGTCTACTGAAGCCCCCGAGTGGGCAATTCCGGCGGCCAGAGGGGGGTACACTGTTCAGCCGGTCCCAGCCCCTCTCTCCACTAAGCCTCCTATAAGTAGTAGGGTGAGAGAAGGGGGAAGCAGTCAAAATCTTATATTATTTATTCGGGGGAATGCTATATCTGGGGCACCAATTATTAGAGGTACTAACCAATTCCCGAACCCGCCAATTATGATCGGCATAACTATAAAAAAAATTATAATAAAGGCGTGGGCTGTTACTATTACGTTATAGATTTGGTCATCGCCAATAAATCTCCCTGGTTGTCCTAGTTCCAGGCGGATTAAAACTCTAAAGGCTGTTCCTACTATTGCAGACCATGCGCCGAAAATTAAATATAGAGTCCCGATATCTTTATGATTTGTTGAAAATAGTCAACGTTTGATAGATAAAATGGCTGAGGTTAGGCATTAAACTGTAAATTTAACTAGGGGTCGAAGAGATCCTTTTATCAGGTTTTGTATTCAATGATGATTTAAATTTGCAAAATTTGAGGTGAGAGCTACTCCAAGACTTAAATAAAGTTTAAAGGAATAAAACCTTTAAAAAAGACTTTGAAGGACTCCAGTTTAATTAACTTAAAACTTTAGAGTAAAAAGTAAAATAAGGGTATAATTATATTTAGTGTAATACTAAACGTAGGGAAAAAAAAGTTTTTTTTGGTTGGGGTGTATTCAATTTTTTTTAAGTCTGATTTGTTAAGCAAATTTATGTAAATAATTCGTAAATAGTAAAAAAGTGAAATCATAGCAGGGAAGATAAATAAGATAGTTAATCTACTTAAGTAAAAGTTTATTATTCTCGTGATAACTGACAACTTTATAGAAAATCCTAAGAATGGGGGGAGACCTCCGAGGGATAAAAGGTTTATCGCGGTAGTTAGATTGTTGATTTTGGGGTTTTGTTTTATTTCATTAATGAATTTAATTTTATCCAGATGAATCGGGTAAATTACTGAAAGGGTAATAGAAGAGTAAGCTAAAAAATATACTAGTCAAAGTCTTAATCTTATAGAGGAAGAGATAACTAATCACCCTGCGTGAGAGATGGAAGAGTATGCTATTATTATTTTAATTTTTTTTTGGTTAAGCCCTCCTAGAGAGCCGGTTAGAGTTGAAGCGGCGGCGGCAATAACTAGATAGGGGGAGTAAATATAAGTTATAAGAATTAATGGGGCAATTTTTTGTCAAGTAAATATAATGAAACACTGGGTTCAGTTTATAAAATTAATTATTTGAGGGAATCAAAAGTGGAAGGGGGGAACTCCACTTTTGATGAGAAGAGATAAAAATAATATAATTTCCGGTAAATTTATAATGCTTATCTCAGATGTCTGTATATTAAAATTTACTGAAATAATTATGACTACAGAGGATAGGGCTTGGACTATAAAATATTTAATTGAACTCTCTGTTAATTTTTGATTTAATTTAATAAGAATAAGGGGGATTATTCTCATTAAATTAATTTCTAAGCCAAGCCAGGCCGTGAATCATGTATTAGAAGAAATGGCTATAATTCTGCCTAAAAGTAAAGATATAAGGAAAAGAAGACTTCTTGGTGCTAAAAACATTAAAAAGAAAGAGATTAATACTCTTATAAATGAGGTATGAACCCATTAGCTTTTTTAGCTTATCTTTTTATATTTTAGTTTTTAGGAACATTAGATTTTGAGTCTGAGGGAAATAACTCGTAGTTATTAAATATAAAAGAGGTAAAAAAATACATGATTTATTCTATCAAAATAACCCTTTTATCAGGCACTCTTTTTCTTTTTTCAAGAATAGTCTAACTGTCTTACTATAAAATAATTAAAAAAGTAAATTTATATAATAAATATTATATATATATATATATTAAATTTATTTAATTTAAAATTATAAATGTATATATTTAATTAAATATTATATATATATATATATATAATTAAATATTTTATATATTAAAATAAGAAAAAAAAAGAATATTTATTGTAAATCTAATATTTAATGAAAATATTACCTTATTATATATATATATATTTTTTTTCAATTTTAAATATAATATTTAATTATTTAATAATTTTATATTTTAAATAAATTATTTAATTATTTAATAATTTTATATTTTAAATAAATTATTTAATTATT
>JAANSO010001939.1:0-14995 GCA_036507315.1 Lepidocyrtus fimetarius | reverse complement strand
ACTTTTTGCAATCTCTTAAGTATGGAACTAGATCGGGAGCCCAAACGGTAAATATAAACGCAGTTACTTTATGGTTTTTACTAAAGATATTATACTACGAAGTCTGGGTTTGGAAATGTGTATTTTGTCTTCAACTAGAAAATTCGACCGGTCTATGATAGCATGTTTAGCGCTGTCAAGACGGATGTGAGAAATATATCTTGCATGACGAAAAGGAGCCCGGATGTGATTGACAATTTCGTTCATCAGTATGACGTTAACGGGTAATCAATTAGGCAATCAATAACAGTTTTTAATATTGCAATAGCAAATTAAAGGTTGCATTTTGATTTCCCTTCATAGAGTTCCAATTATTCCGGCAGATACTGGTCCCTTGCCGACTCCTCGTTTGGTTGATGAAGTAACAGGGGCTAATCGTTACAAATATGCTATTCGGTAAATGCTTTGTACATTTAATATTAGACACGTAATTGCATTTGCATTTCTCTTTAGAGTGGAGAAAGTAAAAAGTTTGTTTCACCATAACTTTGGCAGGTACGGTCATCCTACTTACAAAATGGACATGAATGAATCAATGAATCAATATGACCCAGAGGATCAGAAAGGATTTGAGAATCAATTTCAAGGTCCGTCAAGGACAGTTAATAAATCCATTCAGACCGATTACAGAGAATCTGAATGCCAAACTGATCCGTATTCACCTCCGTATTACCTACCTTATCCTGGTGCCTATCCAAAATTACTTGCACTAGGTAAGTTCTTGTAGCTTAAACAAATTTTACTTGTACTAAAACTTATGAAACTGAATGTAACAAAAAACTGTCAACTTTGAAAATCCAGTCAAACTAACTTGGGAGAAAGGCCTTCCGTTCTCCTTAGACGATATCGTCATTATCGAGCGAGCCCTCTCGAAGAGAATACTCGAGCATATTGACCATGGAGTGGAAGATGATAAAGACTTTGAGAAAAGGATTAAGCTCATGGAGGAACTTGAAGCCCAGCAATGGGTAGACCGAGAAAAGGAGTTGGACAGACTATGTCAAAGGAAAATGGAGTTGACCTCACGTCTTATTCAAGAATATGCCTCACGAGTATCAAACGAGCATACTTTACGTCTGGAAAGGCTTCATGATAGGTTGAAAGCCAAGTCTCATCAAGAGTTTACAGATATAAAGCATCGTTATTTCAGAGGTAAGAATCAAGCGTTCTAGTTTCATATTGCCCCACATATATAAAACTTTCTCCTATTTCTTTAGACATACGGAAACTCGAGAAAAAGTATCTCTATAAACAAAAGCCACGTCAAAGAGATATTATCAAGGACTACACAGAACCTGGTTCCAGCGTATATGCCCCACTAGCAAGAGATGGACTAGGGATTGATGAGATGCAAGAGGAACCAACGGAGTTTGGTTGGAACATTCGTGATTATGAAAGTAAGGATTAATTTGGCATTTGGCATTATATGTAGATTTTTCAATTAGTGCCAAAGCAGAACAAAGTCAATCTATCTATACCATTTCTTGGATTTTTTTATATAGAAATTGACGCAATAACAAAGGATCCTACCTTCATTAGACGTGAACTCACTTTTGATGTAGACCGATTCAAAGACAAGCTAGAGAAGTGTAAGCCAACCGGCACTACAAAGCGGTTGGAAAGGAAGCTTGAAGATATTTACAATTCATTTAAAGGTTAATAGCTAATGCTTAAAACTCTTATTGCTTAATTGAATGAAAATAATTATAAATGCTAACTTTTAAACGTCAGATTACGGAGCTAAAGGAAAGGAAGCCCTACACTGGACTGGGAATTTGGATGGGCGTGATCAAAGCCGCAGGCCATCCACTCCTGAGCTTGTCATTGATGAGGATCCGGAAATGGAACTGAGGAGACCTCATGTCGTTCTCCTGCAAAAGATTTCCCGAGGACGAACCATTCAGAAACTTGTAATTAACCCCATTTGGAACTTTTTAATTTTTTATTAATTTTGAATTATTTAATTTCAACGTGTTTTTCGGGATAGATCCGGGAAGAAATGGATAGCAACATGAGCGAAATTCTTGGGCTCAAGCGTATGTACGATATGGATCCAAATTGTCAGCGGTTAGAAGAAAGTAGGCTGCAGAAATTAATGGCAATGAAAAAGAATTCTGAAGAAGAAGAGGTACGGGATACTCCAGTGGAAGAAGTGGTTGGACATCTTGAAGGGGAGACTTTAGCAAAGATGATTGATTTCCTTGACAAAGAAATGATACGCTTGATTGATGAAAGAAAGATTCATGCTTTGATTCTTCTTGCTGAGCGAGATAAGAACATTGAAGGAAGCCGCTGAAGGTGGTCGGCGTTTCAGAGAAGAGGAAGCCAGAAGGGCTAACGATGAAATATTCAAACAGGTTTCTATATTGAACAAAGAACAACTTAATAAATAATAAATAAAACAATGAAAATGAAATCAGAATTTCACGCTAAAATTCGTGGATTTTTGTCTCAAACAGATTACTGGAATTAATCAAGCAACGGTTGACTTGTACTTGGAAGAAGTCTTTTTGGACAGTTGTGATATGGTTGCGGATGACCAAAGTAGAGCACATGTAAAGAAGATGGCAGAAACATTAAATGACGCAGTAACCTCCGCCCGACATAATGCGTAAGACATCTTCAATACGAATCATAAAGCCTTGCAATGGCTATTCATTTCTTATGCATTTGTGTTANAACATTAAATGACGCAGTAACCTCCGCCCGACATAATGCGTAAGACATCTTCAATACGAATCATAAAGCCTTGCAATGGCTATTCATTTCTTATGCATTTGTGTTATTGTTTAAAAAATTGAATTTAAATGTTTTTTAGGATTACTGATTTTGAGCAAGAGGAATTAGCAGCAGACCTCGTATCTAATTTCATGATTCCAGAATTACACAGGATTCTTCATAACAGTCGCATCGATGCTGCAGGCCGTCGTTTCAAGAAAGCAGCGACACAAGTTGTAGACGCAATGATGAGTGCACAACCGGCCACATTGGAGGTGGTTGATGAATTGGTGCCTATTGTGGATGAGCACCTTATCAGAAGCACAGCAGCATTCGACGGAGGCATTCAACTTTTGGATACAATTATATCCGACGCTGTTTCAATAGCTTTAAAACCTCGAACCCAAGATCACAAAGCAGAATCAGTAAAAGCACCAACCGGTACGGGAGACGACAGCTCATACAGCTATTACTACTCTAAGAGTTCATCCTCGGNACCGGTACGGGAGACGACAGCTCATACAGCTATTACTACTCTAAGAGTTCATCTTCGGAGAATAAACTAGATTCTTCATCAGAAGAGACAAAGAGGTTCTCATACGAAACAGCCCATACTGATAAACCTATAAGTTCTTCAGACTCCGATCCAACTTTCAGTAAAATGCTCCAACCAGACGTATTTTTGTATGCTCAAGAGTATCCTGGTGAAGGAGCTTCGTTAGGAGAAAATGAAATACGAGGAGTCGGAGTTAATGAAATACAATTACCAGAGGAGGAGGATACTATGATGCTGACTGAAGAAATTGACTCCATGAAGCCAGGAGAAGAAGATGAAGGCAAATCTTCAATGGGTGCAGAAAGCAAACCCGTCGAAGAAGTTGTTGAAGCTCCAAAACAAGAAAAACGAAAATCTTCAGTTCGTCCACCTCCAAAACTTACAGTGGTCGTGAATGACTCAGTTGTTAGACAATTGGCTGCAAAGTCTGTCCAGGTTACGTACGGAACAGAAGTAGGACAACATATTGATTCTGCATTTACTGGGGCTCATCGCACTCTTGAAGGTTTCTTCGATGATGTCAAATACAAAATTGGAAGCCCAAGGGCAGAAGAGTCTGGTTCCGACGCTACATTATCTGATGATACAGATGACTAACGTTTTTTTATCTGAATGAAAATAATAACTCGATATCACATGCCAATATTATTGTATTTTTCCATAAAGGATGATAAGTATTGATTAGTAAATAAACTTTTGGAATGAAATGTGACAATCAGTTGTTATTTATACAGTTTATGTGTACGTTAGTTGACTTGTTTGACAAAACAGGTTATTCTTGATATTTATTGAAATCCTTAATAATTGACATTTGATATTAGGTACAAATTAATCATGTTTTTGATACCTATCTAGATAACATGAAAATAGTTAAATGAAAAACAACTTTAATATACACATTTTACTAGTAAATCATCAGAAAATTATTGCAAGCCACTAATAATTCGTCCATGAAATTGAAAACTGAAAAGCAGCTAAATTATCAACGTCATAAAAACTAACTAGAATATAAAATATCAAAACAGTTAGAAACAAAAAAACAATAGGTAAATAAAAAAGACAAAATAGTATTTAACTTCATCAAAGGTCATCCTGGAATAATTTTTAATTTGCGAGAGTTCTAGCGTCTGGTGGTGAGCGGTTATGCGATTCAATTTGTTTATTTTATTAATCCGAAATCATCCGTGCAGTCTTAATTTGCG
Source organism: Lepidocyrtus fimetarius (assembly GCA_036507315.1). Lineage (NCBI taxonomy): Eukaryota > Metazoa > Arthropoda > Collembola > Entomobryomorpha > Entomobryidae > Lepidocyrtus > Lepidocyrtus fimetarius. The sequence continues at coordinate 10,480 of JAANSO010001939.1, read as the reverse complement.
AGCAATCAGATCATTATTTTTTGCTCCTACTTTTAGTTAACCCCATTCGGCGAGGTTTGGGATGTAGGTTTTGTGCTAGTTACTGGCGTTTGGTGACCCACAGAGCTACGAAGAATGGGTTTATCTGCGTGTGGTGTCGCATTTGAACTTGAGTTGCTTGAGCCGGTAGAATTGCAGTGCATTGCTGAAATTAATTTTGAAAGATACATCATTATTTATTATTATTTTTAAAGAAATTGTCTTATTTTTAATAATGATGACGTGGTGATGATGATGACGCAGATGTTGAGATGATGACGATGAGTATGATGAGCAATAGTAGGCATAATACAAAATTGAGATGCTTTTCTGCAATTCATTAACCTCTACCTTCGAATTTCTCTAAGGCTGCCAGTTCAGACTCATTCATATTATCCAAACTATCTTCTATCCAATCATCAGTCTTATTTGATTTGTCCACTTTGCCTAAACAAATATTTGACTGTGAGTGATTTTTAAAAACATAACATCGGATTAAAAAGTACTTTCTTAGCTTTATCTTACTTGGTTGAGAATTGCGGATTTTATTCTTCGTATTAGGTGGAGGAAGCATATCTTCGTCTGGTATTTGACTGAAAAAATCATCATTATCATCGTCTTCAAATTCACCAGAAATGGCAGCAGAGACTCCTCCATGTTGGTCAACTGGCTTAATCGGACTTTCATCCAATTTTAAAATTTTTCTCTGCTGCTCTTCAATTTCGTCACTGTTGTTATCAACATGCTCATTAAGACGCTTGATTGGTGATGGTGACTCCAACGAATTTTCAAACAAACTTTTTGGCGTGCCGCTTTTATTTCTGTTTCGAGACAGTCCTACACGTCTGCATCTTGGGGAACACGTTTGACTTGTCCTTCTTTGACTCATGGTAACAGATGTTAACGGTGTGCTCGTTATGGGAGCTGCCGACGTTTCAAAAATATCTGGAGACGCTGCAGGTCCTGCATTATTCCCGTTAAAATCTCTTTTACGTTTATCACCCTTTTGTTCTGCTGCTTCAGCAGCCAGACAGTCTTCCACTTGTTGACTAGCCATAATAATCATAGAATCATTGAAACTGTCGTCCGGAAAGGACCCATTTATCGAGGCATTTGCTGGTTGTTCAGGATCATTTTCTGGAGTACCAGGTTCAACTGCAGGAGGGGCTGGATTTCCTTTAAAAATTATAAAATATTTTAATCAGTAAAGCAAGCAACATGGTTTTAAAAGTCAATCAAACCAAGAATAACAATATAAACAAATACCATTGTTAGAATTTCGACCCATCCGCAGGTTTCGAATAATATCGTCAGAGGATATGGATGGAGAAGAAATAAGGACCTCCCTTCGTCGATTATTGGCAGCTAATAACACTGCAGGGGAAAGCGGTTCTTCGGTTGATTGACTCAAAAAATCTTGGCTATCAGGTAGATCATCCGCTATTATAAATAAAAAAGACTAATTAGCTCATAAAACTTTTTAAGAATCATCGCCCCGTGAAAATGGAGTTTTCATAATCTTAATTTTTGTGTCGTTCTTACAGCCATATCCTTCAGGATAAGATAAACCAGCCAAATAAACCTGACTACGCAGTCCTGCTTGTTCGTTCACCACCAGTTGAATTTTGGTCCTCTTATAAATGCGTTTGAGGTCAACTCCATTGTTTTTAAAGTATTCGATCAAAGGTGGGCGTTGAGTTGAGTCCTCCTCATTCCCAGTTTGATTTGAATTTTGCGCACCTAGCAAAAATATCATAATGGATTATTAAATTAAATCCTTCCAATATATTCTGTCGTTGAATGTTTATTATTCCAAAGCCTTACCATTGCTACTGCTCTGTTGATAATTTCTTTGCTGATGATGACGCCTATCAGGTCTATCAGATCTCTTAGTCTCTTCCTCATTTTTCCTGCTAGAACTGCCACGGGATCCATTCTTACCACCTTTATCCCTACTATTACTCCTTCTTGAAGCAGACATTTCTACCCTATTCTCGTGTCCAAGTCGATGACCACTTCCCCTAATCAAACTAAAATGGTCTTCAGGTACTACCACAGAAGATGAAGTTTTCAAACCTCGATTTTGCAAATCCAGTTGTCCCTTCCTTAAATCCTGTCTCCCCTGCTCCATTACTATTAGCAGTGCTCTTCAGAACTGAAACAGAAGTGGTCACAGTTCTCGGCATGTCACTTTAATTGATAGCGAGTAATTAAAATAATAAAAAACTTCACCTCAGTCAAGATTAATTACATACTAAAACTTAACCAATATTCACTACACAATCCTAAACCTGCAATAATAAATAATCTTCTTAATTAATCCAAATCTCAATTAGTTCCAATGCTTATCATTAAATTCGTGATTAAATTAACTGCGTTGACATGTGTTAAATTGCGTAATTAAAAAATAAAAATTCTTTAGTGAAGGTAGCAGCAGCGCGTGTGTTTTGTGGCCTTTTGTAAGTGCACTTTTAAAAAGGAAAAGAGAAAAAAAGATGTTTTGGTGCCAAAATCATTCAAACTTTTGTCTGTTGACGAAAAGTACGTACTTTGTAATACAGAAAATGTAAATGCATCCTTCCTTACCTGCCTATGCAAATCATTACGTAACCCGCAAATGTAAAGAATCCTATCCTACCCCATACTTTGCATTACAGGACATTATGCAGCTGTGAACCAATCCAATTCACTGTCGTGTTTTCTTTTAGGCTTTCAACTATCATATGTTTTCATGAGTAGGACACGTAGTAAATTTGCAAATTGACAATTCCTTCAAATTTCCGGTTAAATTTACTCCAGTTAAAAATATAATTAAAAATGGTGATTGTTGCACTTTTAAAAAGGAAAATAGAAAAAAAGATGTTTTGGTGCCAAAATCATTCAAACTTTTGTCTGTTGACGAAAAGTACGTACTTTGTAATACAGAAAATGTAAATGCATCCTTCATCCTTCTTACCTGCCTATGCAAATCATTACGTAACCCGCAAATGTAAAGAATCCTATCCTACCCCATACTTTGTATGACGGCATATTATGCAGCTGTGGTGAACCAATCCAATTCACTGTCGTGTCTTTTAGGCTTTCAACTATCATATGTTTTCATGAGTAGGACACGTAGTAAATTTGCAAATTGACAATTCCTTCAAATTTCCGGTTAAATTTACTCCAGTTAAAAATATAATTTAAAATGGTTATTGTTTAGTGAAATGGAGTAGGGTGGATAATTAGCTGATTAAATTTTTAACCGAGATTAAATTTAAATCATTTGTGGATTTGGATTTCTAAATAACTTGTAAGTTTTAATTTTAACGAGCACAGCAAATTTGATCTGTATTTTTTAAATTTTTAATTATGATAATGCTATGAAGAATGTAGGACTTTAACAATTGGACCAGTCATGGAAAAGCAAAGGAAAGGGAGTCGGTTTGATTGGGGTTTCGCTTTGGGCCTTGTTCTGTTGATTTGTGCGACAATTTGTTCTTTCTTCAGTCCTTCTAGATGCGATAGATGATACACTTCTGCATAAAATTAATTGGGCTGGTCCCTTGCCTGAAGATAGTCTTGTAAGTTTAAAAAGTTAAGATATTTTGGTATAATTTGTTAATCAGTTCAGATTCAATGAGTTTAATGATATTTGTGTGTAGAATGAGCCTTTGGAGACTATCAGTGGTTCAGACTCGTCTTCGATAATTATGCGAACAGCTAGGAATGAAAAATATAAATGTATTCTGCCCAAATCTTTGGATGCACCCGTTGTAAGTTGCTCATATGATAAAATTCTCTGCTTATCTTATGATTGTTTGGATGAATCTGTTCTCACTATGAATAATTTTTGAATAAAATGTACAGGAGGAAATTGGTCCTTACACAGGTCCAAATCCGCTGGAGCTTTTGTCACCGTTGTTTACTCAGTCATTTGCGTGCACTTTTAAGGTATGATTTCAAAATAATTTCATGTTCTTAATTAGTAGTATTCTTATTTTTGGTATAAAAGGTTCTTGTTTAAAATATCTTATTAGCTTGAGCAATATTGGATGTATGAACTGTGTCATGGTCGATATATTCGGCAGTACCATGAGGAAAGAGATGGAAAGAAAGTGAAGCGACAAGAATATTTCTTGGGGCGATGGGCGAAGGAGGATTATGAAAAAATGAGTAAGTGAACTCGAAGTGTATGATTCTTGTTATTGATTCACCACATAAACAGACTAATATTTGAACTTTATGCGAAAAAAAACATTTAAATTCATTCATTTGTTGCGTTTTACAGAATCCAATCTTGATCATGAAATGGCCAGTCCTGATTTCAAAGCTCAAATTCAAACCAAGAAAATTGATGGCGTGAATATGCCGTATCTTCAAATCAACATGACTGACGGAACCTTTTGCGATCTCAATGGGCAACCCCGCATGACTCGTGTTCTATATGTGTGCTATCCTCTAGGAAAACATGAAATTTATTCATTGGAAGAAACTTCTACTTGTGAGTATGAAATCGTAGTTCTGTCTCCAAATCTTTGTGAACATCCTGACTATAAGTAAGCATTCCAATTAAAACATTGTGGTTTATCGTTTCTGGTAAGATTTTGGATTGTAAATTATATATTTGTTTGGTATTTCCTATTAGGTCCAAAGAAGCTGGTGAAAATATGATCAATTGTCACAGCATTCGAGGAGCTCCTAAAAAGCCACAAGCACTTCTTGAATTAGAGGCAGAAAGCTTTAAAATGAAGCACGAACATTTACTGGTATGTTTTTGTACTTTACTCCATTTTACCAATGATGTGATAATTATACTGGACTAGTGCACTGATTGTTTTTCTGACGAAGTACTCCAATTTGTAATTAATTTTAAATTAGCAAAATTTGGAATCATTGCTTGAGACTAAAATAAAGGGAGACGTCAGACCAATAGAAATATTGTCAGAAGAAACAGAAGAAGACTATCTAAAACCCACAAAGCCCGCTTTACATGACAATTCTTTCCTGGCAGGATTTTTGAATGGAAAAAATTGTTTGACAGGCGTAAGCAACTAATCTATGCTTGACAATTCAAAGTCTTATAAATTAAAAATAAAATAAAATCACGTATATTAACCTAACCTACCTATATATAAACACCACAGGGATCAAGTTGGTGGAAGTTTGAATACTGCTTTGGAAAACACGTTCTTCAGTACCACGAAGAGGACAAAAGTGGATCCAGGACAGAGATAATGTTAGGAAGATGGGACCATAAAAAGCATGTGGAATTCTTGGATAAGCATCCTCATAAAAAGTCAATCACCATGCAAAATAAGCGGACTGTAATCCATTATCACGCGAATGGAGATTCTTGTGATCAAACAGGCCAGCCTCGATCTGTGGAAGTGAAACTAAAATGTGTAGATAATCCAAGTCCATCAGCAATTGCTGTTTATTTATTAGAGCCAAAGACTTGCGAGTATACGTTGGGTGTCGAATCCTCACTTTTATGCCCGTTACTTAGACAGTCTGACGATTATGGAATGTTTGATTCAAGTGACTTCATAGCGTCCGCAGAAAAAGAAAAGACAGCATCAAAGTCGCGTGGATCATCTTCGGAAGGAGTTCCAAGCGACGCCCCTAAAACTGTTATACCCAAAAGTGCATTACCACCAGGAACGAAAATTAAGAAAGTTATTAAAGGAATGCCAGGGATGGAAATAGTTGTATTAGACGATGGAACAGATGAAAACGATGAAGAGGAGGAGTAATATTTAATTACAATTTAGTAAACAATATCGGTGAAAAGCAAACGTTTTTCTTTTCAAAACTATTATTTTAAGTCATGCTATAGTATTAGACTTAAGTACTTTAAATATAATTCAAGAGCTCGTACGATACCATCCATTTTATTATTGATTTTGATTTATTAGTTCATAAATTCCCAGTCAGTGATGCTGATTTCAAATATTTCCCGTCATTAAGTGTTTGAAAAATAAATCATTCGAAAGTCATGCCTGTTAAATAACTAGGTTTATACAGATCAGCTTACTGTTTTTCAACTCAAGTAGGCCTATTAATCTATTATTGTATCAATAAGTTATTATAAAATGATAAATAACGATAACAAGTATCAATTTAAATGAATCCTCTTACTTGCAAGAAAGATATAATAAGAACTAAGAAAATGTCTGTGATCATATATTTAAGGTTACAATAAGATTTAAAAAGATTATGCACAAGTTATGACTATTTAACTTTTATACCTTTAAGTTGTTTTTGTTAATGTTTCCGAAAATTGTTACCGAATGATTTTGTTATTATTTGAATGAATGTATAAGAAATACGATCATTATTACTGATTCTGTTTATGGTTGTGAGTTTAGGTACATTATTGTGTGAGTGTAAATTGTAAAGAAAGATTCATAGAATTTGAATTATCAATTCTTAATAATAATGTAGACATGCACTAACCTCCTTGAATTCTTGAATTCTCGAAGAGAAGGGTTAGAGTGTCATTAATTGGATTAGGAAAGCATTAAGTGACTAAACTGAAGGGAAACGGTTATTCTAGAAGAGTTTAGAGAGTTGCTAACTTATAAAGTCAGGCACGTATACCATGTACACTACACCGGTACACTTATCTAACGTGCATAATAATGAGAACTATCATTTATCTTTAGACGCATTATTGTATTTCCGGAAAACTTATTTTATGTTTCTTAAAATAAAGCTAAAAACAGGATAAAGTTGAGTTTTATATTTATTATTTATCTACCCAAACTCATTTTCATGCATATAAAATTCGGTTGATTTATACGGTTTTTAAGGTTGAAACCTTTGGTTGGTTTTCCTGGACAGTTAGACAATGAAATTGGTAATTCGATTGTATCCAATAGGATGAGTATGATACTGTTAGGATTGCGTAATAATAAGACACTAGCACTGATGTAGTTATTCAAATATTTATTGATTACATATCATTTATTTAAAATAACCAATAATTAAATAACAAACTCGGAATCAAGTAAAATTGAAAAGTAACAGAATCTTTTATATAGGTAACATAACTATCATTATGTTATGGATTTGAGAAATATGCCATTCTTTGGCCGTTTACGAAGTTCATTATCATGTAGCAAATTACAATAGCTAAAATAAGAACTGTTCATTCGACGGAATAGGATTACGATTATAAAATTAATAACCAATTACTTACTCTTCGAACAACAGCATCTTTGCTAATAATACGGCAGTCAGCTCAAATACTAATACTATGCATAGTACGTGTTTTATTTGTCGTTAGAAAAAGTGGGTTGACTTACAACAAGTACATACTATGTAAGACAATAAGATAAAATAATTACCTATCATTTAACAAAACAACTATAATTTATGACAGGATAAATATTCTAAGTTTTAAACATACAATTAATATTAATACGCCGTATCGTCTACCATGATACACAAAACAATATGGTAATGATTTACATAGAAAACTGACACTTAACGCGACCATGCATCATGCAAGATTAACATCTACGTAGTTCTCTTCTCTATTATTACTGCTTCTTAAAACTCTTTAAAATAGGGTATATATTTTCAAAGGCTTCGTAGATTTCTTGACGCACCTTTGCTCCTGGAAATTGTCAAAATAATTTAATTATGTTAGTATCAAACAAATATCTTAATAATACATACTATATCAGATATATAGACATAGCCCACCTGTCAGTACGACTTTTCCTGAGACAAATATCAACAGCACAATTCTGGGTTTCACCATACGATAAATAAGCCCTGGAAAAAGCTCCGGTTCATAGCTGCAAAATAATTACACAGTAAATACTGAATTAAGGAACTCATTGTACCAGGATGTATTCTAAACGAAAATATTTATTTTTGTCATACAATAATACTTAAAACGAAGACGTACCTGCTAAACTGACTGTGTGTAAGCACGAGTCCTTCCAGTCGAATAGGAAATTTAACATCACAACTACCAACCATATTTTGTATTTTAAAATCTAAAAATTTTGCTTGAAATCCTAATTTTTGAACTATCCTAGCGTATTTTCTAGCAGCTAATCTGGAGTCTTCTTCACTTTTTGCCCCGGTACACACCATTTTACCAGAGCTGAAGATCAGTGCGGTGGTTCTGGGCTCACGAATACGCATAATAACGGCAGCAAAATCGCTTTGGATTGTATTCGGCATTTCGAGCATGAAGGGCAATCTTTTTCAAATCTAGTTTACAACCTAAGTTAACCGTTGATACAATGTTCCTGTAAACAAGAGGAAAATAAAATTTTAAAAAGTGACCCAATCATTGATCACATTAATATTATTAATCATAAAAATAAAAAGTGTTTCAGAAAACTACTTACTGAAGTTGTGGAACAATAGCGGGGTCTACAGACGAAGGGGTTTGCTGGAGCTCCATACATACTCATGCTCATGGGAACACTCATGGGTTGCTGCATATAGACCGAACCTGACGGCTCAACTGATAACAAGTTTTGCTGAAAGCCATTCAAACATTATATTTACTTTTCAATATATTTTCGGCCTAGTATAGTGTTTAAAAATGAATTGTCGTTGACTTGCAGGTGTCTGCGGTCCCATTAGACTATGTGGGGTTAGTGCAGATCCTAGACCGGAAGTATAAGATGAAATAACACCACTTCCCCCAAGCCCTCCAACTGAACCAATTCCAGAAGTAGCCTGTGAGTTACTACTGCTGTTTCCAAGTGCATGCTGAGCTTGTTGAGCAGAGGGCAAGATAAGGTCTTCTTCCGGCTGATGAAGTGGGGTCCCAATACTCGGGATATTAAACCCGGGACTTGGAAGCATGTTATCCATCTTGGAAACTTGTTAAATTAAAAAGTCCTTTTTCCCGAAACTATTTCAAACTCTTCGAGGAACTTACTTCACAGGACAAATCAAAAACGGCGTTATAAGCCAACCTATCCGGTCGGCTTGATATTTCACACTATTAGTTTTTCGTTAACAAGTTATCCATTCATTTAATTGTCAAGTTTAATTGATAAGCACTGATCACTCATAACTTTCCCTCTAATTTTCAATTTTAATTACCCATTTTCACAAAAAATCATAACTGAATGAGATCTGAATCGGTGGGAAGTTAACTAACCGTTGATAACCGTCTAGCAACTGTTTGGACGCATTTAAAAATTGAAAGTGCACTTTTTGTAAGAAATTTTGTTAGTTGTTCGGTTGAAAAGGCGAGCGAGACTGAAGCGAAAAAGGAAAACATTGATGGAGAAAACTGCTGCTACAGAAGAGAAATCAATAATGCTATGCTAGTGCAGCCCTGTGCTGTATTCTTACTTATGCTAATGTGTAGAAAATGTTTAAAGCATGTTACATCCTTCACGTGTTTCTCTGCCTTTGCTTTTGGTGTTTTTCCGCTTCGCATTTGCGTAATAATGTTGTTTTGTACTTTGAGTTGTACAGCATAGCTTACATTAGCATACACAGCTTGTATTTTACTTTCGTTTTTTCCATCATCATAGCTTCAGCATCATCACTCTTTGAATCGATATGAAATCGCAAATTGTCTTTGTTCCACACAAGCCACCATGATGATTGCCATAATTAATTGGTAACCGGTCATTTCGTACTAATGGACACCTCGTACCATGAGACATTTCGTACTTGGACATCTCGTCCCTTGCGACATTTAGTACTTGGGCATCTGGTACTATAGGACTTTTCGTACCCGGACGTTTAGTACTGTGTGATTTTACGTACTGTCGGACTATTCGTACTGAATGACTTCTCGTATTAACAAACTTTTACATTTAACTACATTGTATTAGGATTGTCTACGTGACTAAAGTTAATGACAGGTCTTTCATACAAAGTAAAAATAAAACCCCGTATAATAGCTGTAAAATATGTTGTAAACTATGATGTAAAATATGCTGCCCTGTATGCTATAAAATCCATTTCAGATTTTCCATCATTAGTATTTTGTCATTAGAAGTTATCTATCTTCGAGGAGAGTTTTAGAAACATTCCCTTTCGATTCCTGCAGGAGAAATATTCCAAAACTTTGACAATTATGTTGCAATATTATTGGAGTGTGATTTACATTTCATTTCTAGAGTTATGCAAAATTATTAGCTAGTGTACATTGCACAACAAATTCAGTGGAAGCCTGGAATAAACTTCTTTAAAGTGTATGGGCATACAAATCTAATCGTTAGAAGAGAATAGAACTTCTGGAAACTTCTGAATTAGAAATACTGTAAAGGGACTGGTTGTGAAGTACAGAACTTAAAAGGTACAAAAAAATTACACCAAAAAACCTGTAATTATTGCTAATTATTTCAGAAACTGCTTAATATGTTCAATGATTTACATTCGCATAATCAAGTATGTTGCATGAAAAACTTGGCTTATGATTAAGTATGATTAAAGATAAAAACGGTCAACTGAAATCCGGTTCACTGATATCAGGAAGCTCATAAAA
>JAANSO010001938.1:0-15001 GCA_036507315.1 Lepidocyrtus fimetarius | reverse complement strand
ATACGTAAAGAAACACAAAAGTTTTTATAATGGACGTATAAGAAATTTCTTCTATTTTTATAGTAAAATAACCAGCTCAAGCTTTTGTCCAACGATTTGATTTTGTACTTTTGTACTAGCTTTGACTTCCAGTAAACGAAACTTTTCTGTCTGTTCTGTACTATATTTTGCTAATATTTGTATCTTTTAGTTAAAAAGATTGCATGGTAAAAGAATGAAGAAAAAGAAAAACTAAAAAAGCATATAACTGAATTTACCATAATTTCATGGAAATTTTCAACACAGGAAATAAATCACGTCTTCGAATGTTTTACGAATGCACTTACATGCTATGCGCGCTCGGTATGATATACATTCACCTTTATCTTTCGGCATTTTACCTTTCTCCCCTTTTGCGGCTTGTCTTCGGTACTCGGCTCAAAGTTTATCAAATGGATGCAGAAAAGGAAAACCAATCAACCTTGGAGGAACTTTCAAACAAGAATGGATCCAGCATAAGAGAAAGCAAGCGGTTATCCCAATTTTTTCTCTGTTGTTGTGGAAGACAAGGCGGCGGGTTTCTTCCACTGACTGAGAGAAGGAAGGAGCATTTGATTTTTAAAAGATGAACTCATGTATGTATCCCTGTGATGTTTAATGGATAAAGAAAAAACTAGAATGGAGGATAAGGCTTAACTTATTCAAAATTGTTTATGTATTTCCTTTTTGTCTGTTTGGAACGGGTAAAAAGAAAGAAAAGATGGTAAAAAGAGAAAATATAAGCAAAAAGCTAAAAAGATCCAAGATCGAGGTTATCAATCAAAATCACAAGATTGATTCCCTATTCCATTTTAATGCAAGAATACGTTTTTGTGAAAACCGGCAATAAATTGTTGGAAAAGTTGTGTACACTGCATTGTACATTGAATTAAATTTGTTCAGAAAGGTAGTTTTAGACCGTTTAGTAAAAATATGACGATTTTTTGGCAATAGAGAAAATATAAGCAAAAAGCTAAAAAGATCCAAGATCGAGGTTATCAATCAAAATCACAAGATTGATTCCCTATTCCATTTTAATGCAAGAATACGTTTTTGTGAAAACCAGCAATAAATTGTAATAAAAGTTGTGTACACTGCGTTGTACATTGAATTAAATTTGTTCAGAAAGGTAGTTTTAGACCGTTTAGTAAAAATATGACGATTTTTTTGGCAAAAAAGCCTCCATGAAATTGGCTTAATTTGGACTTTCAACAAAACTTATCATTTTAACTTTTTTATTGAATCTATAATTATTAATTTTTATTTCTCCGTTGACGCTACAGAAATCATTTTGTTCTCAAGTGCAACCTTGTACACGAGAGTTATCAACAAAAACTTTTCCATGTCGGGATATTTACCCTCTGCATGGCATGATGATCATCGTCGGATTCTGTAGTTGACAATAAAGAGGAGGAAAGAAGAGTTAGAAAGTGAGAAATGGAGAAGGATCTATCTAGTCTGAGTAATATACTGCACAATTCGAGGTTTTTGTTTGTGTGCGTGTATTAGGCAAAGGTGGAAGGAAAAGAACCAAAGGAATTTCTTTCCTTTGTTCTTCCTAGATAAAATAAGTATATTCCTTTTCTTCCCTTCACTGTTTTGACTTTCCAACTATTTTTTCCATGGATGAAGAAGGAGTTGGAGCAGTTTTGGAATAAATAGAGTAAAAGTAAAGTGGATTGAGTTTATTCTCCTTCCTCTTCTTCTCTAACCCTAATGCATTATTTTCTCACATGCTTGATTTGATTTAGCTAGTTCCTTCCTTGGTTTTTCTCTAAAAAAGTATTTCATTTGATGTTGTGTTACTCCTAAATTATTTTTATATAAGTTTTAGCAAAAGTGAGAGCAAATAATGGAATACAAGTAAAAGTGGGAACACTATGGAGCCAAGAATTATTATTGGAAGACGAAAAGGAGAGGGAAATGAATCGACAAGACAAGTGAAAGTAGTCACAGTGGGGGTTATGATGTGCCTGTCTCACTCACTCACAACAATATACGAGCTAAACTCCATGTTATATAACATTATTGCCTTTATATTCCGCGTACATTCCTCTTCGTTCCAAAAATACTTCATTTATCGCAATATTTCCAACAATCTGTATCTAAATTGTCCCCAATGGTGTTTGGTGACTAAGGCGGGGTTTCGTTGTAAATTTTCCTCTTAAAATCAAACTTTCCAAGCATTGATCCAAATAAAAAAGGGGTTCGTGTTCATTTCCTTCTTTTTTCCCTTAGAAACTTTTACTGAAAGGGGTTTACCAAAGCGTTTATTTCTCATGGAAATAAATACAATTTGATTGAATTTAAGTTGATCCCTTTTGTTTACTCTGGAAGTGACCAGCTAGGAATAACGAAAAAGAACGAAGAAAAAGACGACTGAAAATGCAATTGATCATGTTTACAATAAATATCAGTGTCAGAGTAGAAAAAATCAGTGATGATTTATGAAATTTGGAGTTAAAAGTGAGATACATGCCTGATTCATACAATTCACGTTTCTATTCTTTTTTCTACTCAAAGTCAAAAACAAAACAAAAATTGGGTTTAAGTCGATTTGATGAAAGGTTTTGTGGTGTTATCCATTGCAAAATACATTTTTTTCTTTCATTGTGCACTTCTAAATCTTGCATGGTCAGCTTTGCATACGCAGTAAAAAAATAAAATCTAAGCGCATACACGTGTCAGTCGTCTATCTAATCTTTTCAATAAAATGGGAACGTGGCTTACAGCAACGAAATGATCTCATCACCCCTAAATCATTCGTTTTTTTAGGTATTTTTGTTTTCCTGCTTCGGTGCCTGTACTCAACTTCCTCATTCATCTTCTGATCTTTCTTCAAGAATTTTATGTTTTCCTCTTTTGGTTAACTACTTCACATTCAACTTGCGTAATGCAAAGTGCATTCGTTTGTTTTAGGGATGAGGTATCAAATAGAAGTTTAGGAAGTGCGTTGTAGTAAAAATGGGATCATGATGACAGGGTCTTACCATTAGTCGTATAAGGGAAAGCTGCAGAAACTAATATAATACACGAGTACGCTAAATGATTAAAGCACCTTTTCATTTATTGAACATACTAAAATTAGGCAATCTTAGTAATATTATATAAAATACTCTATTTTTTAGAATAGGTACATGCGCTCCGCTTTAATATTAAATATTATAGCCGTAAACTAATTGAAATTAAAATGAGTCTCTTTGTTCAAAATAAATCTGTTTTGCTGTATTAGCTAATTAAAGTAATAATTTTCATTAAATTTTTGAGTTTATTTGAATGTCTAGTATTTTGTAATTTTAAGGAAAGTCCTTAGAGTTCTTGTATCCTAATTGTTTTCAACTCATCGTATCATGTTCTAAAAGACTACTGTTGAATCTAAAAATTGTTTTACATATGCTTACAATCCCTTAAAAATTTAAATTCTTATTTGTTTGTAGGCACTTATTACATTAAAAGTATTTTAATAATACCTTTTCCCACCAGACAAGCCTGGTTTAATCCTAGAAAATGAAATTGGTGCCTTTGAGTTTTCAAATGTTCAAGAATATGCTAAGAATAAAGTCTCAGAAATAAAAAACTTTCTTGAGATTTTTATATAAAGCTTTGTCATCTAAACAGGGTTTTGTTTCATCAGCTAATGTACTTCCTCGCCTCAAGACAATCCCTTCAAGTCAACTGTAAAAAGTTGAAATCATATCCTCCCTCAACACACATTGAATCCTTTTAAATTCAAAAACTATAAAAATAGACATAAAAATTATAAATACATCATCTCATATCAGTGATACTGGTTTGATGAGTGTATGGGGAAAGTTGAGACTCTTACTATTAAGCAATTTATGTTACTTGCTTGGATGCAAATGTAAAGATTTAATTCGGACTTTCACTTCCTATCATGTCATTAAATTATAATTTAAAAATTGTCACCAATCTGTTTCTCTGATCACCAATTAGCTAACTTTTGTGGTTTTAACTGCTTTCGAGTAAACATTTATCAATGCATAGTCGCTCCCTTGTTTGTTTATTTATTTAAAAGTAAACTTCTGCTTTTTATTGTGCCAAACATTTTTTATTTATCCTTCATGTGGTTGACAAACTTACATCTACTTAAAAGTAGAAACACTTAGGCGGATCATTTACGCATGGATTGTTATAAATGACCTCGGCACGCATGCAAGACAGTAATGAACATTCATTGCTTTCTCACTCTCTGCATTTCCCTTTTAAAATTTCTCTTCCAACTTCAAACACTACTCAAATGCACGCATCTAGTTTTATTTGAGTGGTGCGGTGGTAAGAGTTGTTATTTTTGGACAATATGTTTTAATTTATTTTGCAAAAGTATTTTCTTCTTCCTTCATATCTTGTTAACTTACGCAGCAAGTATCATGACAGGGTGGAGCATATTTAGGCATACAAACTTTGATATATCCGTTGAGAAAGCAGCTATTTTCATTTTATATAATTTAGTCTCTCTAAAATTTTGTTCCGCCTTTCCTGATTCTCTATTGCATATTTTTTCTTTTGATTTCTTACCTACATCCAAATTTTCCGCTTCCATTAGTTTCTTGGATTGCTTTTAGAAAAGTCATAAAAATGAAAAGAGTAACATGTAGGTTGATATTTTAAGTTATAATTTGACATCATTAATATATTTAATCTTAACTTGTTGATTCTACTTTAAGAAAAAATTACATATATTCGTACTAATCTTCATATTTGCAACCGCATTTTTTGAACGTCTTGGAGAATTTTGTATTTGCTGATATACACAATTTGCTACTCGTTCAATTAAACTTATCGATTTTGTTTTTGAGACTTTCTAATATACACATTTTAAGAGAAAACTTGATATTAAGGTAATTTCTTCTAATTTTGAAGTTACTCGATTTTACATGGACATTTTGTTAAAGTATAATTGAAATTAAAATTAATCATAAAAAAGAAAATACAAAGAAAGCTGTTGCTGAAACGAGACAAATGAGAATAAAGGGTTGATCATGGTAGAGAAAGTTGTGTTTCTGGTTATTGCTGAATTATACACAAGGAAATAAAATTTGAAAATACAAAGAAAGCTGTTGCTGAAACGAGACAAATGAGAATAAAGGGTTGATCATGTTTGAGAAACTTGTGTTTCTGGTTATTGCTGAATTATACACAAAGAAATAAATTTTATGATTGCATAATGTCCTATAATTCGACAATTTACATCCAGTACCATTTAATAGAAACTTGTTCTACTGTGTTTGACACAGTAAATCCTACGTTCAAGCGGTAGTTTCAACTTGGACGGATTTTCAGGTAATAATAGTAAACAAGGCTCGTGTTGTAACCAAATAAAGTCTAGTATTGTTTATGGACATTCTTTTAGTAAACATGATGTAGCTAACAGTGTTCAGTTGCAATGATGACTTTTTCAGTGAACTATAAAGGATTTTGAGTAGTCTTGTGTATATTTCTGACATTTCAATTTTAAATTAAAATTAACTACAAAAGGAAAAAATTGTGTTTCTGGTTATTGCTGAATTATACACAAGGAAATAAAATTTATGATTGCATAATGTCCTATAATTCGACAATTTACATCCAGTACCATTTAATAGAAACTTGTTCTACTGTGTTGTAGTAGTTTCCACTTGGACGGATTTTCAGGTAATAATAGTAAGCAATAGGCTCGTGTTGTAACCAAATAAAGTCTACCTAGTATTGTTTATGGATATTCTTTTAGTAAATATGATGTAGCTAACAGTGTTCTTATGAACTTACATAAACGAAACATACATACAATGATGACTTTTTCACAGTGAATTGTAAAGGATTTTGAGTAGTCTTGTGTATATGTCTGAAATTTCAATTTTAAATTAAAATTAACTACAAAAGGAAAAAAAGATATGAGATAGATAAGTTACAATTTGTCCTCTCATCTTCCTCATTACTTTTTAACTCAAGTTTCAAAATCTTTTATTCTTTGCAATTATATTTTAAACGTGATTTTTTACTCTGAAACAAAAAGGTTGTTGAGCCTATTCATCTAATGGATAAATGAATGGAAAATGGAAGATAAAACAAGTTCTTTAGAATTTGTAGAACTGAAACTACTCATCTTTTTTGACGCAACAAAGATGTTTAAAAGTGCACAACTTGATCCATAAAAGCAGCAATTTTTGAACGTATTCAGATAAACTCAAATAAAATTCCACAAAAACACACCTTTTTCAACCCAACGAAGACACACCTTATCACATTTTTACCTGCGTGTGAGCTCACTTATTCTCTGAACTTTTCTATCCAAAACAAAAACCTTTTCTTTTTCTTGTATACCCACTTGGGAATATTATTCCATCCGACAAAACCCCCACAAAACAAAAATAGACCGAAAAGAGAAAGAAAAAACAAAAAAGAAGCAGTGAGGGAGAAAAGAGAAAGTCTTTTTTTGAAGCGTGAGCATTTCTTATAGCATGTACTGAAAAGGTAGCCACAAAAAAGAACTCTTCCCTCTAAACGATTTTAAAACTCTCAGTCGGTTGTTTCAGGTGAAATGAAGAGATAGAGCAGGAGCAGCAAAACTCACTCAAAGAATAGTGGCTTCACTTAAACAGCAAGCCACATAATAATGTCCATGCATAAAAAATATTTCTTTCATTCGGACAAAACTGAAACTGTGAGGGAGTGCTCAAACCGCGTACGATTTCGTAAAAAAATGTCATGCCTTCATCCACCTTTTCCATTTTTCCTTCTTCTGTTTTAAAAATATACATCATGAAAGTGAATCTTCTGAATCTGTATCTTTACTAGCAAAGCTTTCTCATAAACTACCCGTTCTTACCCAACAACAACAATAATGTTCAGAAAAATGTACAGTACTAAAGTGAATGGATTCCTTTTATATATTTTTTAAAGTTTAGAAGAATCCCATGCGTATAAATATTTTATATCAAAGCTCTTATGTTTCCCTTTCTCATACTTTTCCTGTTGCTCCGTAATGCAACAGAACTAACAGAAAATCGTTTTTCGCAAATTATGTCCTCTTTCAAGAAACTATTTTCCTGATGCTTTTGAGAATAAGAAAGGACCTGAGCCGCTATGCTATGACGAGGCAAGAAGAAAAAGTGGAAAATGGAATCCTCTTGAGAGGAAAAGAGAGGAAACCACCACCACTACCATTGCCGCTATCACATCACAACCGCTATTGCAATTGAGGGAAATAAAAACTTTAAAAAGTACAGAGCAACAAAACACTGAAAGAAAAGGGACGAACAAAATGCCGATGGTACTTATCCACAATATGATTTTAGAATGCACCAACTTTCCCACTTAAATAATTTACGAAGGTGTAATAAATGTATGTGTAGCATTCTCGCTTTCTGCACAAATGCGGTGCAGTGGTTTCTTCATTGCTCAATAAAAATGCACAATACCTGTATAGAGGAACCAAAATTCCTTGTGAATTTACTGTTGCTTAAAATATACAAATGTATTTTAAATGAAATGGAATATGCTTTTCTTTGCAGTAATAACTTTCATTTCATTCATTGAAAAGGCTCATAAAATGGGCAATAATACCAGAAAAAGGACAATTCTTTTATTGGGAGAAGAGGAAGTGGGTAGGGAGACTCAGAAAATATATGGCCTTTTCTTTGTTGCTCACACTTTTCTACGGATATAAATTTACACTTTCACTTTTCTCCTGATAAAGTTCCAGGTTGGACGCACACATGTACCAACCCTAGCAATCAAGCTAATTAAAAGTGGCGGATTGGAGCAGCGGTAGCAGCAGGGACAACAGAGAAAGAGTGTAAAGTATTATGCAATGCAGGGAGGGAGAGAGAAAGCAGTTGTGAAACACAAAACCAGGAACCGATAGAGACACTGCTGTTTTATAATAATTATCATCGTCATTATCAGCATTTGCCTACTGAATGTTTTACCTTAGTGGACTCAACTTATCAGCTAGAGAAAAAACACAAATAAAATGATAATGCTCATGTCGATGGTTAGTATTGCTAACATCCCTGTAAAACGCCCACTTTATAGAAAGTACATTAAACTCCTAACAATTTATTTTAGTATGCAGAAAAGTAATGATGCCACTGTAGCAACATTGCAATCCTATATGTACCTTTACGTAAGGTGTGCTCACTAGCACAATGCTTTCCATTTTTTTGCCTGCCTGCGTCCCATTCATTTCTTTTTAAGGGAAATTGACACTGCGTTACTTACATTATTTATTATAATTCAATCGAAGTAGTTACATTTGAAAAGTAGCTTCATAAATTTTATTATTCCAATCCTTCTCATGCAGTGAAATTTATTAGTCATTGACATAATTTGGAAAACTTGAATGATTATTTTTTATTACACGGGTATACAGAACTAGCGCATAGCTTGATGTAGGGTTTAACCATTTGGAAGAAACTGAAAAATTTCAACTCAATGCGTATATATGTATATATTTGCTAACTTTTCATTTGATAGATTTGAAAGCGCTTTTATTAAAGTAATTTTGCTCATTTGCTTTCGATAAACTATAATTTTTAAAAACATGAAAAATGTTGAGTTAGAGAGTCCCATTTCAAAATGCAAAGAAAAATCACCCCAAAAAGGAACAATGACAAATTTGCTTTTGTAGCAAAATATTGTGTATCCCTCCTCTCGACTCCCCTCATCACAAATTCACGCTAATTACGCACAATGATAAATTGGTGCATGCTAATAAGAACGTCTACCTTTACTTTAGTTATTCATGAGCCGTGGTTAAGCTAAAGCTGTACTATTCCTTTCTCTGTTTATTCATAAATGAACCCAAAAAGGAAGTTTCATTCTTCATCAATCTACATTTTTGGGTCTTTTTAGCAAGGAAAAGCTCGACAAAGCTGTATTTTGAAGGATATCTTTTCCTCAAAACTAAACTTTATCTTTCTGGGTTGTAAAAATATATCTTTCTAACTTTCCCTACTTTCTACCTGATGACATGTTCAGTAAAATACAACTGGTTTAGGATAAGTTTTCATAAATAATTTTGTCAGAAGCAATTTTTTACGTTTCCCCTCTAGTTTTGGACGGTTTTCCAAACCTACTTTGTCATTTCCTACTACAAGTATGACTATTTGGATAACGAAGATAAAGCTGTGTGTCGCTTGTGGAAGGAGTTTATGAAAAAGGTAGTGGTAGTGGAGTGCATCCCTTTAACGGAGAAAATTAAAGCAATGCACTTGCATTTGTGTGATTATCATGATCAAAGTTTAGTTTATTGTAATTTAATGTCGTAATATACATTTGTATCATGTTTTTGTGTATTTTTAATGCAAGTTTGGAGCAAAATATTTATTGTTTGAATTCTAATGTGATGAAATTTGTGTTAGTCTACTTTTTAGTAGTCTTGTTAGTAATCTTTATATCTCTATTCATCTATCCTTTTGATTTTTAAATGAGGAATAACAAGGTCAAAGTTGAATTAAAGGGAGGAAAAACAACCTTCATTATGGAATTAAAGAGTGATTTTTACCTACAGAAAAATGCTGATTATCATTATCATTGTTCTTATATGTTACCGTGTTATTTCCTCCAACAAAAAGTATCTTTAAAAAGGTCTTGCAATAGTACTGCATTGCAGCAAATAAACAGTGACAAAATTCATGTTATCTTGTTATCTGCTCAAGAGATAGAGAGGAAAGCAATTCACCTTTTTTCTCTTTTTCTTCTTTTGTGATAATTCTACATGATAACAACGGAAACGTTGTTTGCTTCTCTTGTTACGCTTACATCTCTACATCATCACATTATCATCATGATCGTCGTTGTTACTTTATCATAAACTGAGTTACAAATGCCACATTGCATACTTCTTTGGGGTTTATTATCCTCATAATATGGCATGGCAGCAGCAACATCACCTTCCTTCCGTCACCGAAAACACCGCCCTTATTATTTGTTACTTTTCCTTTCGCGCAGTAAAAATTTTTCTCATGCTTCAAGGCACATTACATTTCTCTGTTTATTTTTCTTTTTCTGAATTTCTCCAAGTTTTGGCTTGTTGCATATTATTTTGATGTTATTTGTTAAAAATATAATTCTGAGATCAGCAACAGCATAAACAGCAGCTGTTGCATTGGACTGCTACACATGAGATAAAATGTATGTAGATGAAGGATAGAGAGCATGGAGAGCAACAGTGCCTATATATATGCAAAAAAGTCAGNTACACATGAGATAAAATGTATGTAGATGAAGGATAGAGAGCATGGAGAGCAACAGTGCCTATATATATGCAAAAAAGTCAGAGAAAGGAGAGAGAAAAGAATGATGACGAAAGTTTGTTTGTTGACTAGCAAGAATGGAATCCCTTGATATTCATAACTACCTCTCTTCTCATACTTTTGCCTTTTCCAGAGGAGAAAAAATACGCGTTTTGATAAAGAAAAAATGGATACGGATTTTCTTTCCTTTTTTTCTCACAACGACTAATTTTCATTACTTTTCCTGTATGGTTAAATATTATAGAAGCTTATCATAGAAAGTATGTTACATTTATTGCACCAGCTCGGCTCCAGAACCAGCACCATGAGGACTAGAACCAGCTTAATAAAGAAAAAATGAAAGATAAGACCTAGCATCAAAGCATAGCCACAACCTAACTTTTGGCTGGGAGTTGGGATGAGACTCTAAATGAAATGCTCACTCCCTTTGTTTTTATTATGAATAAAAAGAGAGAAAGTCATATTATTATTGAGTTTTCCTTTTTTATATCAAATTCATAACCTGAGTTAGAAAATGAGAGAAGGAGAGGAAAGGGAGTGGAAATAATGCAATAATAAGGTGTTTATATTGTCTATGGGCATATGAAAATATATACGAGCTTTAGATATTCTCATCATCACTGGAGAAAAAAATTATTATTATGATTATTATTACCATTTTTATGTATGCCTTTTCCCTTGTTATCGCCGAACCGATATATCTGTTTACATTAGATGAAAAATGCAATATCTTCTCCACCCCTTCTTTTTTTCTTTCTCTAGCCTTTGTTTCTGGTCTAGTTTATTCAACTTGTATAAATGCTGTACATCGTATAGGTTGCTGATGTACCCGCAGTCCATACGCCTTGTTCGTTTTCCTGACTATCAACGTAATAGAAAACGAAAGGTAGGTTATAACTATTACGATAAAATTAAAGGCTTAAGCATTCTCCTTTGATTGACATATTGGCAAAATGGTTATTATATCTACAGACACGTGAGAGATATAGAATTTAAAATCCTAATAATATCCAAAAATAAATTGATTGTAACCAGAATATACCTATAGGTAAGTTTTGATTTAAATGGACAATTTTTTTCAATGAAAGCTTTAATGAAAATTCTAAGAATCTATTTTGTATTTTTCAAAATTGTATGTTTCTAATTAGTCTGCTTAATTCCACTTTTGTCTAAAAATTTACCTCAGCTTTCCATTTAATCTCGTTCGTATTTTTTACCTCTCAACTCTTTCATTTAATTCTTTTCGTTCAGTCAATTGTCTAGGGCTAACTTTAAGTACAGCATAACTCAACGGGGAACGCATTCACTTTATTTTGGAGAAATAAGCTTAAAACCATTCCCTGAAAAAGGAACGTAAGGTGAGATTGAGATTACAGTAAGAAAGAAACCCCGTAGTCTATTTTTCTCACTTTCCTCAATCTTTTGCATCCACTCTATTGTTTATTAAAAAGTTTGAAGTGAAAAAATCTTTTTTCTGCAATTACGAATGCAAGAAGAACTTAAATTCTGTTCAGAAATATGGGGAATGGAACTTAAAGAAAAGGTCGTGTTTTGCTATTGCCATCGTCAGCATGCTCCAAGCTCGCTGTTCGATCCCATCCTGGCACAATATGATAGTGATGGTGGATGACTATGACTCTTTCCAGTTTTGTTTTGTTGAGTGTCTGCCTCTCTGCCTTGTGTAGTGCAGTGGAAGGAAACTAATTAACTTAAGTGAAAGCAGACAGCTCTATGGGAAGATATTAACGAAAAAATATATACTTAAAAAGGAAAGAAATAATACGCTATTACTTGTACATCTCTCACCTCATTCTTTTCCTTCTTTTAAAGAAGCCCTTCTGTTTTTATAAAAAGAGGAGGAAATGGCAGCAAGAGCAACAGGATTGAAAAAACAGAAAGCAAGATAGATGGATAGATAGAGATTCTCAGTCAGCTTGAGGGCTTCAGGCTATTATAAATAAAGCATAATATATGCTGGGAACTAAAGAAAAGAGATAGCCTTAGTAAAATGGATTTTAATACTCGTGGTGATGAAGTTGATGACGAAAAGAGAATCTGATGATGATCATGAGAAGAATGATGATGGTGATATGCTGGGAACTTGTAAGAAAAAAAGAAGCAAAAGCAGCGTGTTGAAAGATATCTATGTGCTTTTTCATTCTGTTTTTAGGAAATGAAAAGGAAAAGGTTGAGAATGAGAAATTCGTATCTACCTACACCTATATTTTTACTATAAATACTACAGCCTTTACCTTGTAGATATCAAACTTTGTTTTATTTTATATGACAGAGGAAGGAAGATTTTTCCACAAGATTTTTTTTCTTAGAAGGAAGAAAGGAAAACTTAGGAAGGAAAGAGACTTATAAGAAAAAGATAGAAAAAGGAGAGAAGAAAAAGAAAGTGAGAAAATAAAAGAAGAAGGGGTGACTGAGACAGAGAAAAAGGAGGAAAATGAGAGAATGAAAAAAGTCATGAGGAAATAGAGCTATGCGTACGCACGTTCTGTCTTTTGCCGAAAAAGTAGTATTTTTCATTCTCTGTTTTTCTTGTGAGTTTAAAGGATGGAAAAATGTGTATCGTATCTTCCTCTTATACTAACTAAAGAACGAAAAGATGTAAAAAGAGCTATGATCACTTCTTTTTTGATGCACGAATGATATGGCAAAAATCTAGAGTAAAAAGTATGGTAGTTAAGTTTTGTTTAAGATTTCCACTTAAAGTTTAGCAGATCTGAATGAGTTTATATGTTCCTCTCTCACTCTAAACCTTAGTCCTATCTTGTGCTTTCCTTTCTTTGTCTTTCCTCCCTGTCTCGTGATCGCTCTGCGTTGCTTCTCTTTCTTTTATAAAACGTTCTTAGGAAAGATTGGTGCTGGGCTCCATCGGAAATGAAACCGGAAGTCAGGGGCAAAATTATGGCTTTTCGAATGAGTATACCCGGAAACTACCTCGGCTTTTGTAAGTGTAACGTCACTTCCTAGGTATTTATACTTGTGTAGGATTTAAAAGAACATAGCGAAGAAGCCGAGAAAAAGTATTAGGAATGGATAAATATAATGTCTTTATGAAAATTTTAATATAAAGCTAGAAAAAGTGAAATAAAATATTTTTTCTTGTTGAACGGTTGATGCACAAACTGCATAAAAATGTATTTGTGCTTGATATAAAAAGAATTTGAAATATTCCCTGCTGGAAAGTGAAAGAATCGAAGAGAAATGTTGTGCTCTGTCTACAACTTCCTTTCAATTTTACACATGAATACGAGAGCATGATCGTGGATAAAAGGAGGAAGTAGTTATGTAATATATCATTGTAATAGAATTTTGATATGCATATGCTTGGGAATTCTGCATTACTTCTAAACAGCTTAACAAAACAGAAAAGTTTTACGTTTTTTACTGAAAAGTCAAAATTTTAGATTTTACCTTAACGTGTTGAGTAAAATGAAGACTTACTTTCTTCGTGTTTTCCTTTGTATTCATTTATGCGTTGAGGTTGAAACATGACGGATACCGGCCAAACTAGATATGACGAATTTATTTTGCATGTGTTGAATAAATTTTCAATATCAATTTCTAATTTATAATATTGTTATTATTTGATCAAGACCATTTTTGCAAAATGTTTCACTGGTCAATGTAAACTGTTCAACTTTTGCTCACACAATATTTTCACATCAGTTTTGATCACAAATTGTTGGTTAGTTTATTAGAAACTGACATTTAAAAAACATATAATCTGTATTAGTTTGAATCGGGTTGTACATATTTAAGAACAATTAATGTAAAGTTAAAGAATTCTGCAGAGCAAAGCAGCACGAATATGTGAATGCCGACGGTAAAGAAGCTGACAAGGAGTTTCAACAGCACCCGATTCAGAGGCAGCCAAACAGGAACAGCAGCAGCAAGAGTAACCGCATATTGGAGAGACGACCCACATGGATATGACTTTGAAGGAAGAACGACAAAACCGAAATGGACTTGATTCCTTGGTTTGGATTTGATATAGATAAGAGAAGGAATGAACGATTTTTACAACTGCTGTTGATGTTTCTCCTTCCCTTTTACTTTCATCCTGCAAAGACCGTACCCAACCTAAAATTGAGAACTTTTCCACCAACAGTGAAAGTAATAAAGCACAAGTTGAGTGAAAATATTAGAGGATTCTGCTCCCCATATACTTTTCATACAGATTTCGCTCCTTTCTTTACTTTATCCTAACATAATGTTGATTCTCCTTGTTCTTACATTTACTACAGAGTCTTCGTATTTACATCGCCATTGAAGGAAAAGTCGTCGCCTTTCTTTTTACGACGATGAAGATGGAATAGGGATGGGGATAGTAGCGTAAAAACACCTCTGTCTATATAACCATCCATTTAGCTATTCCAAAAGAGCTTTTCTGGTTCCACCGATTCCTTTCCGTATTTTATATACATCCCTTTCCATAATACAAAACCTCCTTTTCCAATATTTCTCTGTCGTCTCCATTTCCCCATTTCCCTCTCTCGTTCAACAGGAAAGGTTTTCCTCTCATTCTCTCTTCCTTATTCTGTTGAGGATGACTGAAAAAAGAGAAAGTGGCTGAGCGAGTGAAGTGGGAGATGCGAACAAGCAGTAAAATACATAGTGCCACACCATCATCCCCATCATCACCAGTAACACCGCCACAACACAACAGCCATAATCATGTGTTGTAGGAGTAAAGCAAGGTTTACATGCATAAT
>JAANSO010001937.1:0-15002 GCA_036507315.1 Lepidocyrtus fimetarius | reverse complement strand
GCTTTATAAATGAACAAAGACTTCGTTGAATTGTTACGTAAATTAAAAACATTTATTAAAGTCTCAAAGCACTTTTTGCTATTTGGCTATGTTTAATGTATTACACGCGGCTACGAAGAGGAACCAAAATAGTGAAACTGGTGTACGTCCCTTATGGAATTCAAAGCTGGGATTTAGATTCATTGTGATCCGCCGGGATTTCACAAAGTTGGAAGTGAAGCAAAGAATTGACGGGCTTTTAAAACATGGATTCTGCTGTTATTTACAAGTATTCTCACGGCTGGGATAATTACGTGGAATAATTACTCTGTTTCTGTTCTCACGCCTGAAATTAACTTTAACACGTATTTTGCATTTCAGAATAACTTTCTCTTTTCAAGAATGACTTCAACTTTGGCAAGAATCGTGGATTGTTTCAGAGGTTAAATGAGTTTTCCAAGTCTTATAAAAATTTGTGAGATGAATGCTCTTCAGTTTAAGTTAATTTCAAAGGGTTGGGATTTTCATGGGGATTTGTTTCAGAAAGGAATGTTAAAAAATAAATCCCAGAATTGCTTGGAAGGTTGTGGGAAAAGAAATAACAAGAATTTTGGAATGACTGAAGAAAAAATTAGTTTTGATTTCTGTGGAAATGCACTTGGTCGTTTTTTTGTTTTGGTTGGGAGCCATTGGAGTCAACTTTGTTTGTTTGGTTTTAGAACTGAATTGGTTTCACCGTAAAAATTCAATTTTGTTTTTGCAAAAACTTGCTAGTAGGATTATAATTCGCCTTGTAATTTTTAAGATGACACTGTTGCATCCAACTTTGTGGATCTTTGATTGTTTAAAATGTTGATTTAAAAATTTCGAATGTTGTAAATTTTAAAATGATACAAATTGATTAAATATCGTACTATTGTCGAGGGTGGGAACACGGGAACTATTATAACGGATTTCTTTTTGTCGCCGATTTTGACAAAACTATTTTTGAAATATGTAATTAATGTTGCTAAATTCAAATATGAGGTCAAAACCCTATTTTTCTCAAAATTTGAAAAAACTCCTCCATATAAATTTTATGCAAATTTTTTATTTTTTTTTGGCTGTAGTTTTTGAACTGTTGCAAAAAATAGGGTTTTGACTTCAGATTCGGACTCGGCCTCCTTGATTACATATTTTTAGACTAATTTCGTCAAAATCGGAGACAAAAACAAATCCGTAAAACAAAACAAAACATATAATATTTCCCTTGTTCCCACTCTCGACAATACTTTTGACTATCGGAAAGGTTGGAGATTATCAACATTCAAATTACATTTACTTTCAAGGTAATTTCATTTCCTGGGAAATTATTTCAGGGTTGGCGTGTTTTAAGTAACGGGGATTGTTAAATGGTGGCAGGGTATGGTTACGTACATTGATGGAGTACAGAGGCTAAATGATACAGATGAGGAAAATAGTAGAACCATCTCAGATGAGTCACCTTTAAAAGGAGCAACTTTGCAAGGAAACATCTCCATTTTGTTTATTCTCCTTGGAAGTTGAATAGGCTTAAGCAGCGTTTTACTCGTAAAAGAAGTTTAGAAATAGTTTCCTTTAAAGTTAAACATTTAATTAATAGCAGTAGTTTTCAATAACAATAAAAGCATGAAATGATAAATAAATGTATAATATTTTAAGCTGCAATTATAATTATTTATAGCAGTCAAAAATTATCATTGAATTAAATGTTCATTTGTTTCACTGTTTATACTCATTAGATTGCTAATCGGATTGAAATTTCTAAATCATCAGGCATTTGCACAGCGATCCCAGCAGGTTTGGCAGTGATTGGCGTTGGCGTTTTTGAAGTAGGTTCTAAAATAAAATTATGTACAATATGCGCAATCGCTGCTTTTCCTTCAATCAATGCGAATCTCATTCCTGTGGAAAAACATAAAAGCTTTGTTATTCACTTTTTACAAATGAAAAGATTATTTTAATCTGTCATGATAAGCTTTGATGAGCTCTTACCAATGCAATTACGTGGACCGCTTCCAAAGCTCAGGAAGGTATAGGGTGACCTTGAAGCTTTCTTTTCTGGGGCAAAGTGCTCAGGATAGAATTTATCTGGAAACTCATAGAACTCCGGGTCGTTATGAATGGCTTGGACTGGAATGGCGACGACTGTTCCTTGCGGGATTGTAAGTCCTTCAGATGGGTCTTTAAAATCTTTAGTGCATTCTCGTTCAAGCCTGGCTAAAGCCGGAAACTTCCTCAGGACCTCTGCAAAGCAGATAAATAATTACGTAATCCACATTAATTCTAATAAATTTATTATTTTGAAGCTTACCATTGCAGACCATATCAAGATAAACAAGTTTATTCAACTCGTCATAGTCAATCTCCTCCTTGTCGTCCTTCATCTTCGAGAAAAGCTGCGAATTCAACTCCTCCCTTAATTTATTCTGCACTTCTGGATGCAACGTCAACATGTACATCGTAAACCCAATGAAATTCGCTGTTGTGCCGAACCCAGCGAAGAAAAACTGAAGCATGGATCCATCAATTACCTCATCCGTGATCCAATTCTTCTTTTCTACGTTTTTCAGTTTCGCCTCCTCCTCAAAATTATCAAGGTCGTCAGAGCCCACCGCCTTAATCTGCCCTTTACTGGCTTCGATTAGAAGTTGGAGGAAATCATTTCTGATAACCTTTCCCTCCCTTCTTGTTTTAATCCCTTGTTTTAATAAACTTTCAAAAAATGACAAAGCCTCTTGGTCGATAATGTCGACTTGAAGTAATTTCATAATTTTTGGGAAGGCAATGGCAGTCATGAATTTAATAGTGGCTATTATATCCACTTTGTTTAATCTGTGGGCCATCGTAGCAAACGTAGCTTGTGGATTTCTTATAGTACCGGATTTCATTCCAAAGACAGCTGCGGAAATAGCTTCAACAGTGTAATTAACCGATTCCTTTTCAATATTAACCGCCACAGATTTTCCTCCATTTTTCTCTAGAGCTTCTTTAAAATGTGCTACCCAATCGTTAGAAATCCCGTTGAAGATATCCATCATCCTTCGTATCTTCCCTGTTGTAAATGTCGGACTCAATGCAGTTCTCACTCCTTTCCATTCATCTCCTTTCATGTTAAAAAGCGCCCGGTCGAAGATTTTTTGCCGTTCACTTCCGCTACTGAAGCCACGACGGTCCACGAAATGGTCGAAGTCTTTTATAAGGATTTTCTTTACAACTTCGATGTCCTTTACCAGTAAAACAGGCTGGCCGAGTTCCACAAATCCAACGAATTTCTCGGATTTCCCCAAACTTTTGTAAACCACTTCGTCGAGATCCGCGTTGGTTTTCTTTCCTAAGAAAACTGGGATTCTGTCGAGAAGGGAGACGGCATCAGTTGTGGGCACGCCGTATTTTTTCCAATAATTTGAAGAAAGTTTTAATTTGTAGAATAAGTAGGAGAGAACTCCTACGGCTAATAAAAGTAACCACATTTTTAAGTTTAAAAAGCTCAGGAGTTGAACTGTCCACTGCAATCGCTGAAACCGAAGTAGCAAAAATGCTGCTCTTTAACGCCGTTTTATATATTTTAATTGCTACTTGACCCACCAGACACATGCCAGAATGCAAAAACTAAAAATGTGTTTATCAATTTAAAGCTGTTGAAATCATGAAATTCATGTGATGAAGGCAAATAAAAATGAAGCGTTGAGCGCAAGCTTAAATCACGAGTATGACCCAAGAACAATGTGAAAAACAAGTAATGAACACTTGAGTAAATACTCAAGTTTAAAGTCATGTGGAAATTATTTATTAAATTATTTAGTATTCACGGTACAGTGGTAGCGATAAACAGTTTATCATAAACTGCTGCTCGCGATTGTTGTTTGTGACACTTTTATCTACTTTTTAAACAAATGTCACAAGCTTAATTTTTTCACATGACCAAAATCCAAATTGAAATTCTGTGCTTCACATGCTATTGCATGTGAGTCATTTTGAAGTAACAAGGAAAACAAAACACTTATGAGAGTAATAATAATCATATTTAACCATTTCAGACAATTACTGTTTGGTCTGTTCTTTAAAATCATGCGTAACAACTTTCCTAACTATCATTTTCGGTACAGTATGTAAAGCGTACAGGAACCACTAAAGTAGCAAAATCGGTGAATAAAAACTAAAATCCTATTTATAATCGATTAATTTACATAGATTCTCTACTTATTACTTAATTATCTTTCACATTTCTAATCCATTTGATAAATTGAACTAATACCATCTCAAAAAACGATTTTATCCTTATTTTAACATTCTTTCCAGTCATTTTAATATTTATCTTGAAGCATTTATTCCTGTTTAATTTAATATTTTTCAATTTACTCAATCCAAGTCTAATTACAGAAAAAGCCATCAACCCTATTCCAATGCCAAGCAGTGAAAAGAGAAACATCCCCAATGAGGACCTAATCCCAAGGGGCTCCCATTTCATGTATCTTGTTGTATCCACAATATCCATTTTTCTAATCTTCGAATATCTTCCTCCCTTTGAAAGAAAATATTTCCTCACAAAGGCCATAATCTCTCCTTGGAAGGCAGCCAGCAATACACTTTGAAACTTCCTTGATAAGTACCCATGAGCCCTGAAGGCTACCGGATGATTCCATCCCATAATTTTCCCGTACTCCACAGCCGTGCAAAAATTAGTTTGATTGATTCGCATAACTTTATCCCCAATCATATCCACAAGTTCTTCTTGGTAATACGCAATCATCATTACTTTCTTCTTTGTCATTATTTGCACAACCTTGTCTAAATACAGAGACCAGCTTTCTATTTCCTCATCCACGTATATAAAATCCAACAAGCTTGCTTTTCCAATGTACTTTGCCATAAATTTTTTTAAATCGTCTGGTAAGACTTTCCGCAGAACGGTGTCCGCCACTTCCTTGAATGCCTCACTTCCGGTCCTTCCCAAAGTGGCGTAGAACACTTCATTCGGCCACCAAACTTTGAATTTTCTATCCATCAATTCCCCAATTTTAGGTAGCTCCGCAACGTGAATAGCTTCTGTGGTAAAGTGTCCTCCGTAAAGAGAAGCAATGGCTATGGATAAAGCCAAGTAGATTCCGATTAGAATCCTATTATGCGACTTGCAAGTAAGCCCAATTCCTACAATTGGTTTTAGCAGGTCCAGCCCGTAAGATAAATCCTTGTAGAAGAACGAAACGGAGAGAACCATTCCAATCAGCAAAATCCAAACAGGCCATTCCACAACGGTTACGAGGGTGAAGTCAGGAGTTGACAGGTCTTCAATGTCAATACAAGTTAGTAGCTGACTCCGGAGTTCCATAACGGTCATGTATTGACCTCCTTTTTCTGCAAAGTAGTTTGGCACGTGGTAGTTTAAAAGGTATTCCAAAGCTGACACTTCCAAAGCCCAGAAGGACGCGTAGTAATGGAAAGGGGAGAGAAACACCGGCACAAAGGTTACATTCACCGAGGAGAAGAAAATCATAAAGATTACTATGTTGTGGGGATTATTGCATTCTGCAGGTTTTTTCAGAAAGGATATTCCGTTATCTCCAGGTTGGAATAAGTTCTCACACCCGAAGTAGGCCGGACCGAATGAAGAAAACCCTCCGAGTTGGATTCTTTGCAGGTAGCCGTTCCCGTTTAAAATTTTTGAGATTTTCTGCAACTCAGAAATTGCATTGCCTTGAAAAATATGTAGATTTCCCCCGGGACAGAAATAACATTGAATTCCAACTTTATCTTCTGAATAGAATATTACATCGGCGTGGAAAGGTGAGCTATCGGACGTGAACAGATTCTCTCCTCTGAATTGACCTATCAATGGATTGGAATCCGAGACTTCCGAAACTTTAATAAAGAACATGGCGTAGTTACTTGTGCCAAATCCCGAGTTGGAAATTGCCCTTGTGATTTCTTCAAAAGTGGAGGTGAGCAGAATGAATACAATGCAATCATTTGGGGAAAACTTTCTCGTGAATTTGAAGTAACCTTGATTAAATTTTATCTCAACTTTGGCACCACCTCTGTAAAATTTATTGATTTGTTTTTGAATAAATGATTCGTTGTTTTTAACCGCCAAGTCAATTTCATCCCAGTTAAAGTAAGTCAGAGTTGCAGTGAGAAATGATAAATTTACTTGGGAGTTCAAATCATTCAATGAAGTATTTTGTGAAGTTATGATATTAACAGAGCAATCAGATTCTAAATGAAATGGAAAGTTCGGAAAGTGAAAACTTCCAGAGATTTGTGAAAAATAATAAAAAATCACAAAGAAAATTATTGTGGCTTTAAAGTTCGACATATTAATCTAACAAAATGTTCAATTTACATAGAAAATTTTATTTTGTAGTGAATGAGCAGAGTTTACGTCAAATAGAACTTTTGTTTTCTATTGATTGACACGTGTAAAATGGACAACTTCTAGTTTTTTGAAAATATATCCTGATACCTACCTTAACTTCCACGTGAATAACAAAAATATATTGATTTTCTTGTGAAAACTCCCATAATTATGAAAAACTACCTAAAGTAAATAGTAAAAGTAAAAAGTAGTAGATTTGTAGATTCATGCTAAATATTTTATTACAACGTGACAAAACCTTAAAACCTAGAGGTTTTAACCTTTTAGCTGAAACTGCTTTCTAAAACATAATTAAGATAGAGTTAGTTGATGGACACGTGTACAAGATGAAAAGCTTCTACGTGCAGAAAAATATGTTTTGAAACCTACCTTAACTTCCACGTGGAAGATAAAAAATTATAGATTTTCTTGTCTAGTTAAAAACCCCAGATTTCGCGAAAGTACCTAAAGTGATTAGCAAATAGATAAGTAGGTTGGGAAATTTTTGCTGAATATTTTATTTAAACAAAACCTCAAACCCCGAAAATTTTGTCTCATTCGTATCTAATTTTTTAAACTTAAGTCTTATTGACGTGAAAATCTTACTGTTTTGTAAAATCATGATATCCGAGTATCGATTTTTTATAACTCACGTGGTTTAGTAACAGGCCTTGGTTGGAGAGTATACCTGTTTTGCTTGGATTTGATGCCCAAATGAAAAACTTTGAATAATAACTTGTCAAAGAAAAAAATATATTTTACTCCCTGGCCAACTTTTCTTTTGCTAAACGCGTATACTTAACAAATAATTGAACCATTTTAAAATTACCAATTCTAGAAATAATTTCACGGCATTTAAGTTTAACTGGATGAATCCATTTTATAACAATCCACAAGCCCAGTAGCAAAACCTGCACTACAATCATAACAATTAAAAACAAAGAAATGAAAGAATTTGTTCCAAGCGGCTCCCATTTCATGTACCTCGTATAACAATCCACAATCCCAGTAGCAAAACCTGCACTACAATCATAACAATTAAAAACAAAGAAATGAAAGAATTTGTTCCAAGCGGCTCCCATTTCATGTACCTCGTCGTATCCACCATTTCCATCTTTCGAATCGTTCTGTACTTTCCTCCTTTTCTTAAAAAATACTTTCTCGCAAATTCCGCAATCCCACTCTGATAAAATAATCTGACAACTTCCGTCCACCTTTTAGAAAGATACCCATGAGTTCTAATTTCCGCTAATTGCCTTGGATTCAAAATATCTCCGTAGTAAACCGACTTGCAAAGATAAGTCTCATTGATTCGCATAACTCTGGACCCAACCGCGTTGTAAAATTCCTCTTGAAAATACGGTAAATTCTAGAAATAAACTAGAATTTTATTTCTTGCCATTATTTGAATTATTTTATGCAAATCCCTTGACCAACTGTCAATTTCTTTATCAAAGTAGATAAAAGAAAGCAACGGGGCGTTCCCAATAATCTTTGAAAGGGATTCTTTAATATCAACGGGAATAAACCCGAGAATTAAATCTGATATCGATTCAGTCACAAAACTAGGTAAAAGCTCGTTAATTAATTTAGTTCCAAACGAAGCTGATTCTCTCTCTGTGGCTGGAACCCAAACTTTAAATTTATTTTCAATTAGGCCCATTAAATTCGGAAATTCCGCGACGTGAATAGCTTCAGTTGTAAAGAAACTTCCGTACGCCGCGGCGGTTATCACACAGAGGACAAGGTAGCTCCCAATAAGAATTCTTTTATGATAGGGACACGTCAGTGCCAGACCAACAATTGGCCAAAGAAGGTCCAGTCCGTAAGCCAAGTCCTTGTAGAAGAATCCAACGACAAGAACCATTCCAAAAATACAGAGCCATACAGGTCCCTCCACAATACTGAAGAGAGTGAAGTCCGTGGAGGAAAGGGATTTTAATGTGATACAAGTCAGAAAGCTGCAAGAGAACTCGTGAAGAATGAGGTATTCTCCTCTTTTTTCTGCGAAATAATTTGGCACAAAGAAAGTTTGCGATTCGAGGAAATTTATTTCTAAAAACCAAGCAGAGCCACTCCAACCGCTGCTGAGGTCGTTTGAAACGAAAGAAACGTTTATTGTAGAACCAACCAAGCCATGTAGGGCGAGGTCGTGTGGAGAGTCGCAAAGTGTCGGTTGCTTTAGAAATGATGCACCGGTATTTGAAACCTGAAGGAGATTTTCACATCCAAAGTAGATTTGATTTATGGCAAACTGCTGAACAAAACTGTCACGCCCGTAACCATTTTCATTTAATTTTTTTGATCTTTCTCAAATCTAAAACTGAAGAAGTACCGGAAGTGATGTGAAGATTTCCACCTGGACAAAAATAGCAATGAACCCCGACACTATCTTTAGAATAGAAAATAATATCGGCGTGAAATGGGATATCATCCGATTGGAATAAAATAGTTCCTTGGAATTCAAATATAATTTGGTTGAAAACAGAAACTTCCGGAACTTTAACAAAGAACATTGCGTAATTACTCGTGCCAAATCCGGAGTATTGAATTGCCCTTATTGTTTCTTCAAAGGTGGACGTAAGAAGGAGGATTAAAATGCAAGAGTTAATACTGAATTTTCTTGTGAATCGAAGATATCCTTGATTTTGTTTTATTTCTAAAGTGTCTCTCCTTCTAATTGTATCAAATGTTTCGCTTATGCTTTGATTGTTTAAAAGAAAATCGATTTTGTCCCAGTGAAAATAAGTAAAAGTTGCTTGACTGAATAAAAATGGATCTTCAAAGGAACTATTATGAGAGGTGATAATATTCAAAGCGCAATCACTTTCTATTAGGAAAGGAAAATTTGCCATTTCTTAAGTTACGGGGAATAATTCTGAAGAAAAATTAACTAAAAGTGTTGTCCCTGTCTACTATCTGTTTAAAAATTTAGCTAATATATTTATTTCTGTGGTGTTTCTCTTCTGAGCAAATGTTCAGGTGAATAAACAAAACTTCTCTTACTGCACGTGCCAGAACGCTTGATTTTACTTTGTTGGTTGTTTTAATCAATTTAATGATTTTGTCAAGAAATATTTTAAAAAATGAACTATTGTTGTTCTTACTCCTTTCTCTTATCAATCAATACTTCAGTTTACAATTTAGTTTTCGTATACTTTGCTGCGCTTTGAAAGCTTTCCACTAATTGTATTGGTAACATAACTTGTCAAAGCTTATCATATATTGACCGAAAAGAGGCTCGTTTTTGAAACTTTTTAAATGTGATGATGCGGCTATACCAAGGAATAAAATTTGCAAAGTTAAACAGACAAATATAAACTCAAATTTCTTAAACAGGAAAAGAATTGACTTTATTTTGTACAAATATTGCAGAAAAATATCGATAAATATTCAAATTTGAACTTTCATTGCCTTACAAAATAAAAATTGCAACGAGACTACAAAAATGTTGCCAAGTTTGGATTGTATTTATACCTTAACAAACCCGGTAGGCTTCAATCCTTATTGAATAATTTTATAAATTAGTTTATATTCGCTTATGACAACTTTGTCGGGTTGAGTCGGTGCTCAAGTGTTTTCCTTTGAAGTAAAATTTAGCACCAAAATCATAATGCTGAAGGAAATGATCGTTAATGAGTGATAATTAATTAAATTTGTAAATTATAACACTTTAGTTTTCAAAGTTTCATTTTTTACTTCCTAAAGAGGCTTAAAACCTTTCCGAACTTTTTTGTAAGTCATCCTAATTTTGAATTTTTAATAAACTGCCAATTTGTATTACAAGAATTGAATAAAAACAACTTTTAATGACATTTTTCAAAGTTTTAATTAATTAGGGTTGTCTAATTTAATTACAGAGAATAATCATTTACACAACACCCTGTCAGTCCTCAACTTCCGCATCATCTGCTGATTCATCAGAACTCTCTTCTCCAGACCCTTCATCCTCGTCACTTTCACCCACTTCTTCAAAAACCCCGTTTAAAAAGTCTTGAATGTCTTCCCGAAAGGATGAAGTTGCAGTTGCGAAGGAATTCCTCCAGAATTCTTCAACTTCTCATAAGTTTCCCTTGAAAACTCCTAATCCTCATAATCATCATTCTCCTCTCCGTAAAATTTTTCATCTACTACCAATATAACCACTCTGAGCTGATGAAGCACTTGCCAAATATTGGATTCGTACACCTTCCCAGTTTGAATTTGTTCACGGAGCTGAACATTCACTTCCGGCACCGCAAAGTCAACTACCACCGGATAAAATCGATAATGAATGTGAAGATTTCGAAGTGCGGGAAAGCAACGGAGAAAGTTGTAATTGAAGCCTGGCTCGTCCACAAGTTGAAGTGTTTGTAGGGTGGGGATAAAATCCTGCTCTGGATTCGCGGTGCCTTCCTCTTTCAAAATAATTTTGCTTTGTTTTGAATTGTGGTAAAGAAAACAAAAGAATTTTATTCGGGGAAACCGTCTCAGCCATTTCAAAATGTTATTCTCAATTGAGAAAGTAAAATCAGCTTCGGAATTAAAAACCATGAGGTCCAGTCGGGCAAGATTTGGAGTTGAAAGTGAAGAAAGGAGTTGATCCAGCTTTTCACAATCAATTGAACTGGTTTTGTCATTAAAAATGAGCTCAGTCAGGTTCAGGAACATATTTAAATGCTCATCCATTTTCCAATAGCTTAACGGCATCGAAATCTTCCGAAGTTGTGGGGCAAATACCTTTAGAAAAATTTCCTGCAATCTCTCATTGAATAATCCAGGGTTATCCGTTACCGTAAATGACTCCAAAGATCGAAGTCGAGGAAAGCCCATTTTTTCAATTGCGCTTGAGAACTCTGCGAGTGCTTCATTCTCATATTCAGGCATTTCTGAAGTATTTTTGTCCTCGTCTATCTGAACTGGTTCTTCACCCTCCTTGGCATTAGCCAACCCATCAAAAGCCCCTTCACTGCTCTGTTTATCCTGAAGCGGTACCTCGTGGACGGCTTCTACGCCCTCCACAACAACCTCAGGAACCTCAGCAACTTCTTGATCATCCTGAGCTGCATCCAATGCAACATCCCCCTCCTCTTGAGCATTCCCAGCCACATGACGGCATTCTACGTTGTCTTCATCCTCGTCACCTTGATTATCTATTTCCAAAGTCAATGATTTCAACTTTGGAACATCCCATAGGAACGAGACAATGTGGCCATGTATAAAGTTTGGAATTGAATCTTTACACGGAGGTCTTAGCGCCGGTGCAATAATTTTTAAATGCCATACGTAAATTCCAAAGTGTTTTAAAAACACGTCAATCACTTGACGAAAGTAGTAATTCAAATCTGCTGTCCTCTCATCCACCTCCGGTTGGAAGTAAAGTGCAAGACTTCGAAAAACAAGTGGATTTCGGGTTTTAGGATGATGCTTTATTATTTTGCTGATTAGTGAAGTGGTCGGGAAAGCATCCCTCCATGCAAATAAGGTGATCCCGCCTTTCACAAAGGGTGATCCAAGAGGATTCAAACACTTCCAGAAGTCAGCATTATCCCCGTGACGCTCGTGCGAGTACGCTTGGTACAATTCGGGTTGGTTTTGCAAGGCAAAATCCACCCTTACTTGCCATTGCTTCGAGACTTTGCGAAGAGTTAAGATTTCTTCTTCTGAGAGCAGTTCAAATAAAAACGGAAGAATCTAAGAATTGCAAAAAAATATTAAAACCATGCCAGAATTTACTTTTTCAGTATTTTTCAAATGAAAACTAGCCTGGTCAAGAAGCCAACACCAGTTCCGTTTGTAAATTGTCTTCTCATTCAGTTCAGGAAGTGCTTTTAGACACTTTTTAACGGCATGAAGCTCCATCTGGTCAAATATCAGTTCCCAAATCTACAAAAATGTTTTAGCACAATTTTAATCGCTATTAGGAAGTTTAAAATTAATTTTCCACTGATGATAAACATTCTATTTAATTATTTTACTTACTTCTTTTGGAAATAACTGCAAAGGCCCCGTCAGAGCTTCACCGCTCATTTCAATCTCTTTTACTAAAATAAACATACTGACTCGTAAATTGTAAACTTTTAACAGCTCACGAAATAATTTTTAAAATTATGCGTATTGCTTGCTATTTTCCTATTTAACTTTGAAGAAAAAAGTTCAAAAAAGTAATAGAAACTTATTCTAAACCGGCTGACTCAACCTACAATACTAAAGGACTCTCTGCAAGATAAACTTGTGTTGGACTAACTCGTAAAATGGAAAAAAGGCCGGAAAAGGGGACAAGGTCATCCTTTCTTTTGTTTTATTGCCTCCCTTCTTTGTTTCTTTGTTTTTGCTTAAGAAAAATCTTTTCTCATCTCAGCAGCAGCAAAAATCCTTATTGTTTGTAACATTTTGAGTCATTTTCAATTCCTAGAGCAGAAATGGTGACAAAATGCATTAAGATTTAGGTTGGAAGTTATGCAAAATGAAAAATTTAAAAAATGCTGATGAAAAAACAAAACACTGAAGAAATTATGTTTTTCACGTCGTGCAAAGTTTAATTTAAAATTCTTGCGGATTACATGTAACCAGAATTTATTAAGTAAAATAATTGTGAGGTTTAGAAATTTTTTAAACACGCTTTAGTTTATTTTTATTCATTAAAAATCAGCTCATTTAAATTTTATAAGCAGCAAATCTTCTTAAATTAATCAATTTTATCTCTGACACCGTCTCGAATTCTCCGTGGGCTTTGTGCCGATAAAAGCATATGTTGCAAAAATACATTTATTAATCTTAATAGTACATAAAGAGGGTTTTACAAACCATTTACCAAAACCATTTTCTTTCAAGCTTTTCCCATTACATTTAACTAATTTAAATTAATATGTCAATATTAATGTTAATATTTAAGCAGTGCAAATTCAGCAACCGTGTTAATAACACAGTCAAGCCAACTCCCCATTGTACTATCTTTAAATGGATTAATCGGCCCAAAATTATATCCCATCCGTCGGCAAGCCCTCAACTCAAGTCTCTCCGGTTTCCCCCTCACCCTCCATTTCCAACCCTTCCTAAACTCTTCCCCCATTTTATACGGAACGACTGCAAAACTCCCTAAAATCATAAAAATCGAAATACACAACGGAAGAAAAAGTGAAAGCCCAATGTATAAAACTACAGGTAATTCATTTCTCAGTTTCACCATTGCAAATCCACTGCACGTGCAAGCTACAGTGTAAATAGCTAAATTAACCGTTACAATAAACTCTGCTGCGTTATTTCCATTTCTAATCAGGAGTTCAATGTTATCTCGTAACGTTTTTGATTTATAAAAGGTACTCTCCGGTTTAATTTTAAGCTTTAGTGAAAGTGCTTGGATTCCAGCGGCAAGGCCGCAAATTAGATGGAATGCGTGAAAGACAACGGTTGCTATATAAAAGGTAAGACAGACATGAAACAGAGTTGTTAAGAGTTTCAAAACAAATCT
This sequence comes from Lepidocyrtus fimetarius, assembly GCA_036507315.1. Classification (NCBI taxonomy): domain Eukaryota; kingdom Metazoa; phylum Arthropoda; class Collembola; order Entomobryomorpha; family Entomobryidae; genus Lepidocyrtus; species Lepidocyrtus fimetarius. The sequence continues at coordinate 1,200 of JAANSO010001937.1, read as the reverse complement.
TAAAGTCTTTGAAATTTTACATTGAAATAAAAACAGGGCTAGTTCCGGTAAAAGAACCTGAAACGGGTCAAACTCTCGATAGTAAGTTAAAGCAGAAAACAACAGAACAAATCCTAAATGAACGCTTAACGTAGATAAAATAATACTAAATTCTACCACTTTTGCTCTCAATTTGCCCATTCCATTATCTCTGAAGGATTTCTCTTCGGATAAAAACAATTCAAAGGATTTGAAAACCTGAGGCATGAAATATCCAAATTCTGAAGAATGTTTGCCGCCAAATTGAAAACAAGATCTGCCAATTACTAGAATTGAAATGTGACCAATAAGAACACAAAATTTTTCTACCTCCGAAACAATCCTTCCTCTTGAAATAATTCTTTCTACTTGCCAAACGTAATAAAATATTAAAAAAGAAGCAAAAGCTCGGAAGAAAGCCCATGGTTGAATTTTGACCTTCAGAGGATTCCAAGTAAACTTTACTTGTTCGAATGTTCTGATTCCCATTCTTGTTCCCGTTGGATCAAGATAATGAACGGGAAATTGGACTATTTTGTCTAATAATCGGGATGTTTTCATACAACCGTAAGCGAAATCCATGATGGCACTTTTCCTTTATTCCTGCTTTCCTTGGCTTTGTAAAACTAAAATTGAATTTTCGAATGTAATTTTTTTGTGTTTTAATCAAGTTCGTATTTTTTCATCAACAATATTGCAATTCAAACTGAAAATGGAATACTTATTCATACATTTGCTTAGTGAGTGTATTAATTTCAATACAATTTTATATACATTTTAGTATACGTTTTATTACTTGCTCGAAGAGCAAGTTATGAAATCAGTATGTTAGTCTGTCTGTCCGTCTGTCCGTCTGTCCGTATCCGCAAGAACTCAAAAACGCCTTAACAGATTGCAATAAAATTTGACAGGCAGGTAGGTTGAAACCTCGGAATCAGCTGTATAGTTTTTCAAGAATTATGCTTTAACGGTTTGACCGTTAGGACTGAAAATATGCACTGGTAACGATGTTTTTATTAAGTTTTATGCATTAAAACCTTTATAGGTCGAAGGTTGTTGAAGCTGTTGGTGTAAAACTTTAGAGAAAATGACGGCAAAGACTTTAGCATAAATTGCATAGTATTTCAGCATTGTTGACCAAACGGTTACAACGGTGGAAATGACCGTTATGAAATTTCAAAT
>JAANSO010001936.1:0-15003 GCA_036507315.1 Lepidocyrtus fimetarius | reverse complement strand
GTTAAAATTTCTGTTCCCCTTTTCATATTTTTGTCATTCTACCAACACTTCCTCTAAATTCAAAAAATGATATCCAATTTTTAACGCTCTTCTCAAAATTCAAGTGTAAATCTGCCAGTGTTTATCGAGGACACCCAAAAAGGAACCGTATCATAGTTCTAGGTCACACTTCAAACTTCATCCCTCTTTGTGTTTACCCTCTTTGCACATTTTAAAGCTTTTACTTTTGGAAGTGCAGCAATTCCCACCCTCTCCCTTCCCGCATAAAACAGGCATCTTTGCAATCGGAGCTTTTTTGTTAGCTCTCGTTCTCAATCTGGAAGGGTGTTCTATTCTTTAATAAACCCAAAAATAATTTGTATTTTTTAATAAATGAAAAGATCACCCAGATTGATAAAAAACGCGTGACGAGTTTATACTTTAAAGGTTAGTCATGAAACATTCATCCATATGGGTTAAGCTTTATTTACAGGAAAAGGTGCGTTTTTTTACTAATAAAAAAGGACAGGAAGTCATTTGAAATGTTTTAATGGGAGAAATAAATGAACTTACATCTGGTTTGATTCCTGTGTGAGCTCCGGACATGGCATTGAAGGGCCACGAGTCATATGGAACTCGGGAATAAACGCCTACAGCAGCTCCTACACCACCCTCAACTTTCCCAATAAAACCAGGTGGACTTTGATCGCCACACGATGTTGCATTGGTCGACCTAAAAAGCAAAATTAGATTTACAATTCAAGAAAAATAGAAAAATGCACTCCTGCGGTATTATCATGCTAAAAATAATATCTAAATCCGATTTTTTACCAAACTCAAAGTTAAAAGAATTCCAAGCTAAATCCTAAAATGAACTTTATTTTTTCCGAGTAATTTTTATTTGAATGAATGAATTTTTAAAAAAAATCCAATGAATGAATGAAAGAAAATATGAAATAAAGCATTTATAAAATCGAACATTTTCCCTTTCAATTATTCGCCCAGGTCACAAGTTTAATAGTTTTTTACGTAATGTAAAAAATGAATGGATAAGTTTACATGAGCACACGCATGTCTGTTTCATTATGATTTCGATTAAGTATTAAAAAATCTCCCTCATTATCCACTTTTAACTGTTAAACTTCCTTTTAAACTCTTCTCACTACTTCAAAATACCATCAGCAGTTGTGTTGCACTGGTGAGCTCTCTATCATGTCATGAAAGCTTTTTACAATTTTAAAGGGTTTAATCGATTTTTCAAAAAAATTATAATAATTATAAAAGAGCCACGTAAACAATTCTCATGTTTTCTACATCATGCCTTCCAATTTCACACAAGTTTACATTTCCCCACGTTTGAAATTATGTTTGAAATGAAATCAGTTAAAAAAGTGAAAACCTGCTTGCTGGAAAATGTTTAAAAAATCAACTTCATAATCACAGTAATCAAGAGAAAGAGTAAACCGGAAGAGGTTGGAAAAAATCTGGATAATTTTAACTGAAAAAATATAAATATTTTTCATAATTTTTGCTGTCAACACAAAACCTTTATTCCTAGCATAATGGAAAATGATAAAATGTGTGAAGGATTTAACAATATTGAAGCTACTCCCTTCGTTTAAACCTATGCAATAACTCAGTGCCATTTTTCTTTTTCTAGCCTTCCTTTTCCACTTGAAATCGAAACCAAAAAATAAATGCATTTTAATTAAAATCAGCACAAATGTCTAAATATATTAGGTTTGGTGGGATGATCATGCACATGATGATGATTTATAAATCTTCAAATGGCGAAGCAAATGCCATAAATTTAGACTTCTACAATTTGATGCATGAGCTTATATGAATAGATCTGCAGGAGCATAATTTTTTTCTTACGTGATTTCATAATATGATCAGGAGACCGTATCAAAATGAGTTATTTTTGGTTATTTTACGTCCTAACTCTTCTAAATGCTAAAAACCCTACATTCGTTTTAAATAACTAAACCTGAATTTCGCATTATGTATTTGGTTTAAGAGATGATTCAGGTGATCAGGATGAGGATGTGCATGATGATTGTGATGGTCACGTATGAAAACTAAACCAAACCGCGACATGACGCCAACCAAACTTTAAAAACAAGTGTTTTTGTTGGCATAAAATTATATTAATGTACCTACATAAAATATTACTGATATGATTTTGAGGAACTTAATTGAAATTTTTAGATTTTGGATTTAGGAAAGTGGTTTAATTACCCGTGGAAATAGAGATCAGCTCCATAGCCGGGCGTAGCGCCACACGAGGAAGAGACAGGAGTCCGGTTGTAGCTGTTATGATTGGCGGAAGAGGTGACCGAGACTGAGGATGCGAGACTTCTTTGAGCAGCAGCACTGAGGAGAGAACCATGAGGAAGGGCTGCGGAATTTGCTGAAGTTCCATTATTCCCGGCTGCAATTCCTCCACCCCCTCCACTCCCAACGCCACCCCCACCTGAAGTCGGAATTGAGGCTGAGGTTACATTTGGATGATTCATTGCTGATGTTGGAGGGCATAGCCCCATTGAAGGAGACTTCTTCCAAGGATGGAAGCCCTTACCGACTGCTGCATCTGCGAGTGGTGGTGGACTCTTCGAGCTCAGCTTGTTACACTGAGCTGCCAGCATGGCCAGGGGTGTTCCACGGAGACCTGGATGGTCCTGTAAAGTAATAAGAAAATTGAAATTATTATAATTATTGTAATTCTATGAAATAATACGGTATTGCTTTCAATTTATCTAAATATTACTTACTAAATTAAATTCTATTTCAACTTTTATTCGTTCACCCCCATAACAGAATTTTAAGATTCTAATTGAATAGAAGAGCTCAAAATTACTTTCTATTTAAGCTTTACTCGCTTTACCTTTAAATAAATAATTACCCCCCAACTCGTAGAAACAACAAAACATAACCTGAAATTAATTTTTAGAACATGTAGATAAGTAACTTTATCACACACCTGTGTATTTGACAACTTCTGTTCTGCCTGGAGCATTTAGCCTCTCCGGCGCAAAAACAGTGACAGAAATTATGCATAATTAATGATGCGAAAATTTACAAGTAAAACAGGTAATCTCACATTCTCCCCTTTCTTATTCATATGAGCTTACGTGACACCGATAAACCAACGGAAGTGTTCTAAACTTGATTCTCTCACCTTCTTTCTCTTCCCTTGTTTTATAATACTTTTATCTTCATGTTTCGTAAGAGAATGCCTACTAAAAATTGTAACTTTTAATTGTCCCTGTTAAACATGACATACATTCAACCTGTGATGATATGGTGGTGGTTGCAATGAAGAATTGCTCAAGTGAAAGGAGAATAGTGATTATTTTATCAAACTAGCACCACCATCACACCCTTTCAGATATTCCTCTGTCTTGTTAGAAACAATTCAAAAGGAGGGAATGGTAACGCCTCCGAGATAGGATTGGAATATTCAGAAATATTTCACATTTCCATCAAATATGTAACTTTTTGCCCATCCTCCGAAAATCCCTATTCCTGACCTGTAATTTACTTGCCCACAACAAGTTATTCAATTTTGACTAGACAATTTATATATTGGGTCAAAATGCAAATTTTTCCACAAGAAAGACAACAACATTTAATTTTCAAATTATATATTTTAAACCGAAATCATTCCAGTTAAATTTAATTTTCTCTTTTTGTTATTCATTTGCTACTGTAAACTTTAAAAATAAATACAGGGGTGTAGTTGCGGGGTGATTTGGTAGGTAAATTCGGTAGCGCTTTCTAAATTCTGGATCCGCAAAGAAAGTAACATTGCATGCGGGATGTTAGATTTTCTTGATGATGATGATGGCATGCCATGCCATGGCTCAATAATGCACAAGATACATTTGCACCTGAATTTTCTTACTTTGCTAGTAAACAAGCCCAATCAAAAACCAAAATGTACAACAACAGAAGCCAAACAAGAAAACGTAAACTTAAATTGACGATGATTACGTTGTAAATTCACTGTGCCTGGAAAGCAAAACATATTTTCCATCCTTTTTGCACCTCAAAGCAGACCATGATGATGATGAGACATAAGAAAAGATGCAAGCCACACATTATTTCATACGTCAAAAACCTCTCCTTTGTTCAAATCTTTTTCTTGTCTTCTCCACCTCCACTTTAAATCTTTTCATGCACAAATGAAGAAGCTCATAATCAGACACTGTACCATCATTAAAATCATCTTCAACAACACACAACATATCCACGTGCTTCTTTCTATCCTATCATACTCCGTTCAATGCTTTTCGATTTTTATATTTTGCGGTCAACCTAAAAAGCCATCAAATGCATCAAGCGAAACGGGAACGGAGAAAAAAGAAGGTGGTAGCGGAGAGAATGGAAAATGACAGCTTTTTAGCTTCTGTTCTTCTTTTCTTTACATCATTTTCAGAAACCAAAACCATGCAAAAAACTCTTGAATTTTCTAAAGAAAAATCTGTCAACTTCTTGATTAGAGCTCAAAAGATATGACGTGTTTCTACAAGAAAAAATACAAGACTTAATGACTGAATTTTCAATTCTACTGACTGTCATCATCCTTATCATCTTAACAAAATCTTATGTAAGTTGTGATTCTTTTATGGAAGAAAAAACCCATTTGTATACACAGAAGGTCGTAATAATAATAACAGTAATAATAAGTATAACAACAATCGTAACGATAATATTGAAACTGAAATGTGTCTTTAAGCTCAAAATTTTTGAAAGGGTAGTAATTTTTACGTGTTTGTAGCTGGTTCAAAACGACCTTCACCTAAGCTCCTTAGAATAAATTTGAACAATAATCATTAACAATATGAATATGATCTTTTATTTGTATTTCAAAATATGAAGAGTTAGGATTTTTCATCTTGAAGCAAAAACGTAACATGTTCCTCTGAATAGCTGACAAGATCATAGGACTCCGCCCTAAAGGTTGCAAGTAAAGCTAAAGATATTTTCTTTTTACTTCTCGCTCTCTGAGTTAGGAAGAGAAATATATTTTTTGTGATTGTTGATGCAGTGCACTTGGCTTCTGCGTTTGGATTTTTTTTTGTGGTGGATGGATAGATAGTGGCTATGGAGGAGAGGAATTCAAGAGGTTTGTTTTGCTTCTTCTATTTCTCTGTTACGTAACCATTCCCTTATGCTGGTGTATCGAAATGAAATGTGTAATGTAACCTAAAACTTTTTGTAAGTATTCTCTGAGAGAGGAGCACAAGCTCAAATACACACAAGTCAAAGTCAAAAATGTGAAGCTCAAGAGTTGATACTAAAAAGGGGTGGAGTCAACACGTGACAGGTCAACGAGAAATGACTTCTTTTTCTCTCGTTCAACCAAATGCAAAAATATATACGAGACATAGTGAGCGAGGAAGAATATTTCTTTTTTGGAGAAAAAAACGAATTGGAAGTTTTTGTGAGAGTCGTTTTTCTCTTTCTTCCAAAATAAATCCAACCGTATTTTATTTCAACTTTACAAGTCAGGGTTAGATTTATTTTTTAGATTTCAATTTGCATTTTAGCTCGTGTGTGGTGTCATTTTAGGGTGATATATTACTTACAAAAAAGAGTTTTTAGGTATTTGGCGTAGATTCTACAGTTTAATAAAGTAACTGTTGGAATTTTAATTCTTTTCGTTTTCCAAAAAATCCCGTTGTTTGTAAACCAAATAGTAGGAAAGTAAAAATGGGAAGGGAAGCAAATGTCACAGACAGGAGGGAATACAAGAGGAAGAGGGTGAATTTGGCAGCATCACAAAAAACAATCAGGAAAAATGGCAAAGAATCCTGGAAATGGAATTTTAATGAAACTGTTTTTGTCCATTTTCAACTTATTTAAAATTTGATTCTACAATTTATTAATGTAGTAGACTAAAATATCGTTTAAAAGTGGTACTCATGGCTTGGCTTTTGCAGAGACAGGTATTCAGAGAAACAGTTCTCTGAACTTATCGTTAGATCAGCTATGAATTAATTGAAATGCCATTGGAAAATCATGCACGCCTCTTTCTGCTCAATTGATCTCGTAAAATGCGTTTTTATATTCCATAGATTTTTTTTGTTATATGTACTGTACAAGTTCCACATTCTAAAACACTCTCTATCCACTCATTCGATTAAAATAAAAAGATTTCAAAGTATCGACTTCTATTTCAACATCTCTGAAACTTTTTTTTCTGGATTTAAACAAAACACTGTTTAACTATGTCCAGTTGATTTTTTCTCTAATAAAAAATCAAGCATGTTTTATGATCTTGTACTGACTATCCTTCTTTTTAGTTCATGTCCGTATATTTTCATTCCAGCAATTAGCAAAGGTGAGTGTATAAGAATACAAAATAAAATGTTTTCCCTTTACAAGATATAAAAAATTGTACCCTCTCGTCCAATTTAAGGTAATCAGCAGAGGTCGACAGGAAAACAAGAAAGAAGAGAAAAAAGTAGCTGTATCGGTGAATTTATTTAATGCGTTGTAACAGAAGAGCCAAAAATTCAGGTCCATTAAAACTCTCTTTTTAGTTTAGACTCGGCTCGTCTTTCTCTGGTTTTTATCTCACTACATATTTTACTTTTTATTTCCCCCATATTGTCGCTTTTAGTTACGGCTAATAAGACTTGTAATCAAGCAGCATCATCATCATCATGGAAGAAGCAGCAGCTTTCATTTTATGTTTTCCAACTTTTGCAGCATAGTTTTTATTTCAAAAGAAGATACTCAATTAGTGATAGGAGTAATGATGTTGATCAGAGCAAAGAACTGGACTAGGAGAGTAGTAGGGTATCCTACTTGCTCTTTTGTCTTCAAAATCAGAAAACAAACTTAGTTTGAATATTTTTTTGCAGTTTTACATTTTTTCAACGAATAACATTCAGTCAAAATAATTAATTATTAATACAAATAAAATAGAAATTCTGCCAGTCAAAAAGCTTTTGAAAAATCCTGATACGCTGGAAAACTCTCCAAAATTATGAATAAGAAGTTTTGTCGTACAAAAGGAAAAGATAATAGTAAAATACGAGAATAGAAAAGGAGGTTAAATATCAAAGTATCATCATTATTATCTCCATCATTATCTCCATCCTCCTAATCATCCCTCTTCTCTATCTCTTATGCTTTTTTCCAGTATAGTAAGAGTAGAGCCAATACTAAAGCTGTTTGATATACTGTTACTGCTGCTCATTTTGATGAGGCTGAGGGTGATGATGTCGTCGGGTTACTGTTTAACTAGTTTACAGTCTTTTTATGCGTAGTTGAAAGTTTTACTTGGAGAAACGAAGCTAATTTTCATTCGTATATGTATAAAACAAAGTGAAGAGGAAAGTCATTAGCCGGTTCCCTTTTCTTCATCAAGGAGCAATCTGTGCGAACAAATTCCTTCCAATTAGATATATGACCCCTTTTGCCATTGCCATTTTCTCCCATTTCCCCTCTTCTATCCTGCTGGATAGAAGCAAAATATATAAAAAGCAAAAAAAGAATCCTCTGCCTAGTAATAACGCATTCTTTTTACCCGATTAGATTAGATAGTTCCTCCGAAGAACTTTGTTCTGGATCATATAATGCGTATATTTACAAATATCACCAACTTTTTAAGCTTCCTCTCATTTTCTAATTCAAGGGAAACGAAATTACTTTCTGCCTCTATTACAACTCCCTTGTTACAATTGCGCAGCTTTTTCAAACAAAGTTAAAAAAGACAAGCACAAATGATAATGACAATGAGAGCTCTTTATTTCAACGCACGCTGAAAGCATTTTTACAGAAACGAGCTTAATATAAGTACTACCCTCGTTAAAATCAATATTACACCCTGTGCACAGTAGCTTAATAAGCGCAACAGAAGCAGCAGTAGTTGAAAATTGAAACAGAAGCTGTGAAAAAGAATGCCACATAAAATTCAAAATGATTCTGCATTTTTATCTTTTTCTCGTGCTGGTTTTCTAAAACCAAAACAGATTTTTAATAGAAAACTTTACTCTTGAACAGTAAATAAAGTTGTAAGTAAAGTGCACGTTTACCCTTGTTTATTACCCCAGTTTAGCTTACTCACTTACAAATTTATAGATTTGTTTGGTTTGTTATTGTTGTTTATGTCCATGTCCACACGTTTTTATGGATTTTTATGTAGTTTTACTTTACCACAGGAGAATAAGAGGAACAAGCTCTTTCCGATAACAATAAAGAGTCAAATGACGGATAATGAATGAAACTCTGAGCTGGATAATGACGGGGATGCTATTTGGTTTCATTTCGAGATTAAATAAAAATATCCAGTGGTGATCATATTGAAGGCCTTTTTTATGTGACTCCACTTGATCCACTAAATCCATTCAAATCCTCTAAAACTGTGGTAGTGGGGGAAGAAGAGAAGATCATTATTATCATCATCATTACAATGACACATCTTTTCCCTCTCTCTTTTGATGAAAATGAAGCTATATTTGGTTTATTTATGAGAATCTTTAATGATGACAAGAACGGGGGAGAAAAGTGAAAAACGGGAGCAGAGACCCCAAACAACCCTCGAGAAAAATCAGAAAAGAGCTTCCAAAATGTTAAAGTTGAAAAGCTTATTTCATCTCTGTAAACTTTTTGTAACTCTCTTCGAAGCGACTCCTTTTACAATTCACGTCGAGCTCCCGCTGCGTTACACTCCCGACCGACCGCTAAAAGAACACAAATCATCCTCAAAACTACCTCAACTGTCAACCCCATAAAATTAGTGTGATGATATTGATGATGAAGAAATAAAAGAAAAGAGCAAAATGGATGCATTCGAGTTAGTGAAATCCGAGAAGTCACATGATTGTGGCTTACTTGCATTGAGGAGAAGTTACTTTCCCTGATTTGAATGTATTCTTCTTCTAAAACGGGCTACACACACCCTCCTGCTTCCAAATAAACCAGGAAATTTCACACAAGTTTTGCAATTCGCACCAAAAGGGTTTCCTTGCAGAACCAGAAACCTTAAAATTTTGCAGGTTTTTAGAACATGCTAGAAGGAAGCTCATATGCTAATGAGCACCAGAGCAAAAGTTAAGACAGGGATCATCTGCAATAGTAAATTTTATTTGTTCACGGTTGTCAAAAAACTCAACAGTAAAATTTTGGTTAGCTCATGTGCTCATCGTCAGTTCATTATTGCATAACAAGGAAAAAGGAAGGGAAATGAAAAAGTTTTCCTTTTTTACAGCTGAAACTACTTTTATTCAATTTTTAGCTATTTTACAATGCAAATTTTTAAAACGGGGAGGGAATAAATGTTGAAATATGGTTTGTTTTTATTTGCAAATAAATGCAATAAATTAAACGAAGCTTTTGTTATGGTCTCCATTTCAAACATAAACTTAAAGGCTTCCTTTTGTTGCTCTTTCTTTTTATCTCTTCGTTTATTTAACCCATTCAATGAATCAGCCGCCATTCTCATCAACATCATCCTATCGTGAGTGATCCTCATCATTTGCTTTATAACCAACCAACCAAACCATCTGTAAACAGTCATAAAAGTTAATGAATGCAACTCCACCACCACCACCTCTGCCGGATTCCCTCAATTTGCATCCTTTTCCTTATTGCTTTATTGTGCCTTTCCTTTCTCCTCTTTCTTTTCCTATTTTCCCCCGTTTTATTACGAGAATGAGAATATTATGGTAAATAACGTGATTTTAGAATGAAATTGTCAATTTTGGAAGTCAACAGAAAGGGTTATCATACAGTCATCTGAATTTGTGTATTTATCAGTGAATTTTTACCATACAATTTGTGTGACCTTTTCCATTTTATACATAATTCCCTCATAACAAATTTCTCAAATGTTTCTTTAAATACGGAAAAGAAAGGATAAGGAAGCCATAAAACGTTAAAGAAAAGCATCATTATGCAAACTTTGATGCGTTTTATACTTGAAACGATAATTTAATGATGATATGGAGGGAAATGGCTGAATTTGATTGTTAAATCAACTTCTTTTACGACTTTGACAGTGAAATTGGAAGAAAAAAGATGATTTGAATGAATTGGAACTGATTCCTAATGGATAACGAGATAATAATGATAATTCAAAAGAAAGTTTTAATGTTTTAATGTGAGAATTTGATTGAGACAAAAAAATTAAGCCTACAAGAAGCAAAAACTGCATTCCTTTCTTGTTTGAATTAGGTTCATGAATGACAGTTATATTGACAGAGCGTTTTTCATGGATAATGATGGGAGTGGGATTCAAATCGACTTTGACAGTGAAATTGGAAGAAAAAAGATGATTTGAATGAATTGGAACTGATTCCTAATGGATAACGAGATAATAATGATAATTCAAAAGAAAGTTGTAATGTTTTAATGTGAGAATTTGATTGAGACAAAAAATTTAAAAAAAGTGAATTCCTTTCTTGTTTGAATTAGGTTCATGAATGACAGTTATATTGACAGAGCGTTTTTCATGGATAATGATGGGAGTGGGATTCAAAGGTAGAAGAAATGCAAAAGAAAAAAGCATAAAGCATTAGTATTTCTTTTGATATGAATATGACAGAAAATTTTGTGAAAATGACGAGGATAATGATATTACTATTAAACCGAGCGTGTGAAAAAAGCCAGATCATGTTTCAAATGACCAGCAGACCGATGCGGCGGTATGATATGATAGAATGAAGACAAAAAAGAACGAAATAATAAAAAGGATGAAACAGTAAGCATCAGACCAGCGGAATTTGAGCTCACAACAGTATCATTTCACTGGCTGTCGGCTCCGCTTTTTTGCTTTTATTACCTTGATGTGGAAAATACAAAGAATTTTTTGGGACTATCAAATTTCTTTGTTACATTCTCAATTTGGAAAGATGATTTGTTTTTAATATGTCATTGATTATGATTACCAAACTTTTAAAAGTTGATTGGTTTCCAATTTATTACTGCGACAACTTTTATACCGATTTTCGTATGTCGTCTAAGCCTGCCGAAAAAGAATTTTACAAAATAAATGGATTCGAGTTTCAATGTTTTAAATTCAGAGGTTATTATAAGCACATAAAGAAGATCACTGATTGAACACCATAAAATACAAGTTATAAAATTTCAAATAGTTTTTATTAAACTAGTAGCAAATGTGAGCTTCTATAAGAATTTTTTTAAAAGACTGCGTACTTAAAAATCATGATGATTCAGATTCAACGATACTGATGAAATTAAATGGAACAAGAAAGTCCTCATCATAACCTCTTGAATACAGGCTTAACATGATATATGAGAGCCCTATCTGTCCATCCAATCTCTTTCTCGTGTATCAAGCCAAGGTATTTTAGCATTAGTACTGAGAAACTGAGAGAACCAGCACCATTTTCTTTTCTCGTCGTCACAAATAATTTATTGCCTCTTCACGCGCAAACCTTGTACAGAATTTATATGTCTAATTATTTTTTTTCCTTTTCTTCTGCTTATACTTTAATATTAAATGATAAGACTATGCCACAAGATCATCATAACCACTTTGAACATTCCTTATATCTCCAAATGTATCCTTTTTCTCTTATAATCCTTTTCAACCCACTCTCCCATTTTTCTATTTATATTTTATCTCCTTCTACTTTTTTATTATCATTATTGATTACAATAATTATGCTAGAAAATTACAAGAATTTGGTCGAGGAAATTATCTGTTTTAGCCCCTGTTAAAAAGGCGAGCCAACCCTTTCTTAGCATAACTGAATAGAAATAATAGTAATCATGGGAGGAAAATAATCCATTTAATCATAATATTGTATGGACTCAACTAATATGAGAAAAGACGATAATCATATTCCTTAATAAAATTAACAAGAATGATCCGATAGAATCCAGTACCAACAACACCAACACTTCATTCCAAACGCAAACAATGGAAACGTAAAAAGCCTTGATTTCTTCTCAACTCGTTATAGTAAAATTGCTTTTACTTGCACACCTGATATCCCATCAACCTTGCCCTCGTCACTTTTCTCATTGTTAAATAAAAGTTTAAAAAAATTAATATGAAAAGTACTTAAAACACAAACACTCGCCAACCATCTTTTCCATTAAGACTTGCGTTTAAACGTACCTTCGATTTGGATTTAGAGTGGTGCATGAAGACGAAGCATTGCAACAATATCTAAAATCAGGATCAGTCTCAACCAAATGCATTCCAACATGTATTTCAATATGTTCAAGCAGACTTGTTTAGTATTGCGTCTGAGAGAAACTAATAAAAATATGTTTTTGATTATTATTATCTTGTATCATGCCATTATTCTTATGAAAGATGAGGATGGGAATGCAATCCGATGATGATATAATCTTGATTCACTCTGTTTTATAATAAAAAATAATTTATACTATATATATACTGCTTTTCAGGTTTTTTAATTTCTATGAACATTGAATAAAATGAACAGGTTTGAATCTAACTTATACCAAATATTGTTTCGTGCCTCAGTCTATTAAAAATCACAAAACTATTTTTCTATTTGAAGTGGGTAAAACAGAAAAAGAAACTCCAATGAATTTTATAAACAAATTCGGATTTAAGAATCTGCAGCATTACGTAATGGTTTCGTGGAGAGTGATTTTAAAATTTAATCGAATTCAAATCCAACTTCAATGACTAAAAATTAAAAGTGTGAGCCAAATGGAGAGGAAAAAGATAAATGGTCAACAGCAGCATTGGCAGAACCCGGCATATAGCCCAAAGCTACATAAAAAATGAAGGCATAAAACACGGGATAAAACGAGAAAAATGGCTATCGCCAAGGGCCGCGATCTTGAGTTAACAGCAGGGCATCGCTCTTCTCTTTCACTTTGGCCAACCCACCTGAACTTACCTACACGAACAAATCATAACTCATTGATTCGCCATGGACTACAATATAAAGATTTTCTTTTTCTTCCTCTTCGTGTGTATAAAAAGCCGAGAAGCCATATTTTTTAATGAGATGAAACCAGCTAATCCTGTCGGGTTATGTGAATGTTCTTTTGTATGGTTTCTATTTTCTTTGCCAAATATCAGATAAACATTTTTTGTCTTTCTGATGCACATTTGTCAAATTGTCTTTGTTCATCATTATTACCATCAGCAGTATACCTGAAGATGATTGTGTAATTCAAGGTTAGCTAAAAGTTGAAGTTTCCTGAAAATCCATTCATTTCATTGACTCACACATTTTCGCAGAGCTGTCAATGATCAACTTGCTCATTTGGTTTGGTTTTTTTCTTTGACGAAATTTGTTCTTCGTTTTTATGGGAGAGCGTGCATAATCGGACAATCCACTTTAGCAAAAAATGTAAAATTGAAGAAGAAAAAATGAAATGCCAAAAGTTTATTGCTAACCATTAAATTCCTCTTATGATGCTTTTGCTGTGTACAACGTAATGTATATTTTGTCTCCGAAATGGTATTGTTACTCGAATTTGTAAGAGATAATCTGGCATAACAGGTAAGACGATAATGATCGTTCTTTCCTGATGATCATCTTCAAAAAGACTAATTCAACCTTGTCTATAAAGCTTATTTGGATGAGTACAAACGGCTGCTGTGATGTGGATTGATAAAAGTTTTCCATTAAAATTTGTTTCTTTCGTGTTTAGAGCTACTTACTCGGCTTCAAAGTATGACGAAAGGTGCTGCTATTGAATGTCATTAAAGATTGTGATAAAAAATTGAAAATGTAGATAACAAAGATTAATGTAAAATTTTGTATTAGGAACAAAAATACTCTACGGATAATTTTATGAATCTTTAGAATATTATCAGATTATCATCCTTTTTATTTTATCCAGGTCGTTATTTTACACTTTTAAAAATAAAATCCGCTTAAGTGTAAACTGAGAGATGAGATGTGTAGAATAGATATAGGGAGTATAAAAGTATTTACAAGTGGAATGTATATTTGTTACGAAAATAAGTCTGTCACTTGAGATGCAATGCAGATAAAGGTGCACCCACCTTCATTTAATAAAAATCATCCCACGCTAATATTAATGAATAAGCAGATTACAACTGGATTTTAATCTCACCCATTCAAACATTTTTTGCGTAGCTACAAGTTCATTTTGGTTTTATTAATGGTTCCCTTGCACTTGAATAAAGTTTAAGCAGATTTTCTGGATGCTCATTTTAGGAAATCAAAAGAAAAACGGTTGAGTTCATTTTTCCATTCATCATTATTACAATTCACTCCTTTCTTTCTTCCTTTTTGAAAGTGAACTTCAACTATCCCCAGTATTTTTATGTTTGGAGTAGTAAAAGGACCCTTACAAGTGTAAACAAGCTCACGCTGTGAGCCCTAGAGATTTCAAAGTGATTATAAGGATAATCCGGATAAAATCTCTTCTTTTAAGATGATTTGCTTTCTGTTATGGGATTATAGAAAAGTAGCAAGTTACAAGCTGGCAAGTACTTGTTACTATTTGAAGCGATAAGAAAAAAGGACATTAGAAAAAAGAACCGATGACAATATTACAAGTAAACTTATGAGACGATACTTCTTGTAAGATAAGATAAAACCCTTATTAGCCTTAGCATTGCATTTATCGCAATTGGAAATCTGAATGAGCTGTATCAAGCTATATTGTCAAGAAAGAAGGAAGAAAACTGAAGGAAAAAGAAGTGGACAAAATGAACTTATTTTTTGGAGAAAGAAAGTGAAACTTGACACGAGACCTCGAGAAAAATTAGAGATCCTTTTAAAATAAAAAGAAGAAAATGAGCTCACGCTGTGATGTATATTGAGCGAAGAAAGAGGATTTCACACCTGAATGAGTCTACAAATTTAGAAAAAATATTGAATACAGATCTTGAATTTTTAGACATGGAAATAAGTGAACTATTTTTGGAATGAAAAAAAATTACCACAAAAAATACACTTCCTACTCCAATTACTTAAAAAATGCTTAAGAAAAGTTGTTTTTTATTAATCTAGATCATTTCTGTAAAAATAATTATTTCTTTTGCAAACAAACTTGTTTCTGATGAATTTTATTGAT
>JAANSO010001935.1:0-15008 GCA_036507315.1 Lepidocyrtus fimetarius | reverse complement strand
CTTCATATCTTCCACTTCCCAAGAACTCATTCCACCGATCGTATTCTCCATCACGTCCACTAGCGTCGTTTCTGTGGTATCTGTGGTCGTTGTCATGCTCATCAGATCGTCGTCGTCATCCCCAGGCTTTTTCTTCTTCCCTGTGCTTTTCACCTGCAATTTAGATAGCAAACGTTATACAAGTTTGTTTCTAATTTACTGTGCCTTGTCCTATTTAAATTTTTCTAATAAATAAATTATCTTTTATTAAAGAATTGTTAGCGCGAATGATTACCACACGGGGACTAGTGCTAGGACTAGCTGCTCCAGTTCTTTCAGGATGACTAGGTTTGAAAAGTCGTCTAAGTGTTCCGTAATATTTAGACATTGTAAGTCAATTTACTTCGACTTGTTAGTAAATAGAAACGCTTAAAAGTTTTTCTATGTACTATACATGAAGCCTGCCAAAATAATTCGATATGAATTTTAAAAACACGACTGTTAATGAATACCAAGCTAGTGTAACTGAAGAACTTGTCCAGTAAGCTAGTCTAAAAAGCTTTGTTCAATGTGGAAATGTTATATGAAAAATGCGTTCGTTCTCGTCCGTAACTCCAATTCTACTAAATAGAGGAATTTGGCTACTTTTTCATTTTCATCTGATTCCAACAAATCTTGTAAAAATAGCTGCTATTTTCCTCATTTTATTGACACCATACGCGGTGTACGCAAGCAACGGCTACTAAGGAAGCATTAGTTACGCGTGGGTGGTGGAAAGAAAAATAAACGAAGAAACACCCCATTTCCCTACTTTTCCTGTTGTGGAAGTAACTTATTCCAAATCTCGCATCTTCCTTGATGGAAAGGAGAAAGCTATCAATAACGAATCATATTTTTGTTTTGTTTGGGCTACACAGCATACCAATAAATGTTTATTTTTCAAATTCTGTTTTAAAGAAAAGGTTTTTTTGTGATGAGAAATGCCATTATTTTTCTTTGCTCTGAGCTAAAATTGTAAGTTCCAAGGTCGCAAATCGGACAGAACTTGAGTTCTTATTTATTTGAAAACTTTTGCATTAGTTTAATTAATGAAAGGAAAGAAACCCAAAAAAATGCAGTGACCAAAAAATGTTTTGTCTCACATCGCCCCAGATATTGTTTGAACAAATGTGTTTTATAAAATAACACTTGCTTGCATTATAATGATAGCTAAATGTCAAATGTAGGGTCTTTTATGAAACTTTCTTCTTGCCTGAATGATGAATGCAACATCCGCTGAAGACTCCGCCTCTGGTTCAGCATCTTCAGAAGATTCTTGGAATAGTTGGAGTAACCTCTTTCACTTCTTGAATTAGCAACCGCTTCTTTTTTGTCTTTTTTGGTTTTGTTGGAGCTTCCTCTGTTGTGGACGTGGAAGGATAAGCTGCAGAAGCTAAGGTAGAGTCTTTCTTAATTGGCTTTTTTAACGCAACACTTCCCTTTGTTGGCAATTCAACATCAGAGGTTGAGGAAAATGTTAGTTTTGGTTTCACTTTGGGTGAGGCAGGTGCAGGAGATCTTTCTTGGCTTTTATCCCTTAACGACGGAGTTCGAGAACGCGCAGGGGGACTTGGGGTTTCGCTACTTTCCTCTGAACTAGAATCGGTTCCCCCTCCAAAACTGTTTGCTTTTCTTAATCGGATTTGTCACAGTTTCTGATGTTGAGTCGGCCACAGGTGAAGTTGAAGGGGATAATGATGATGCATCTCCAGTATCCAGATCCACATCAGTAAGGTCAGTCGTTCGTCTGCGTCGAAGAACTGGTCCGTCTATTTTGAATCGAATGAATTAAATAACGAAGCAACAAGTGAGTAAAAGTATGCATAAGTTTCTACTTCCTGTTTTCATTGCTGCATTGTTAATTGTTAGACTTACCAGAGGGAGGTGAAAGGGAGTCCATTGCTGATGAAGGTCTACTACTAGTACTACCGTCATCACGAAACCTACTCAGTCTATAAAAGGACATAAGTTTGTAACACAGGTTTAAATACATTTTAAAACTATTTAGAAATTTGGACACGTTTACCTGCTCCTTGCCTCCGATGAGATCGATGAATAAGGAGTGCTGAAGTCTTTGTTAGGATCACTGGAAGAACTAATCCCACTTGTTGATGTAGAAGAGGAACTCGACGTCGACTCAGAGGAAGAGGATGAAAGGTTATATCTTGAAGATGATCGTGTCGAGTCTAAAGCAAGAGACGATGAACTTAATAAAGCTGTAGTGCTCTCCGTAGTGGAAGTGATATCCTCTTTTTTAACTGTATGCTCTTTGTAATCCCTGAAATGGAAATTAATACGAAATGAATTAAAATTCCAGACGTAGCACAGAAACCATTGAAAAATTGGAAAAGAGATGATTTCTTACCTGAAACATCGTTTGCACCTTGTAGGCCATCTAACTTGAGGGTGAAACCCAAGTGGACACAATGGATCTTTCGCCATTTTAAAAAAATCGACTACTAACTACTAGTAACTACTTTCACCAGGATTTTATAGATCAACTAAAAACTCTCTTTACAAAAACCTTACAAACTAAAGTTTCAATCAAGGTCTAGAGTTTCATACTATCGTGATAATCCTATTCCTATCCAATCCTTTTGTCCTTGTTCTACGAATTAAACTCCCACGAGATAGACAAACATGCTTGACTTTTTTATAATTTATTTTTAATAAAAAATCATAAAACCTATTTCAAATTATGGCCCTAGCATGAAATTTTTATTACCAAAATTTGCTCGTTTTAATGAAATACGAGTTTTGCTTTTCACCGCATAATTTTCTTTCGCTACGATTTTCTACTAGACACATTCAAGCACTTCAGTTCTCTCCAACATAGACAACCGCAGCGTTTGCATTTATCAAGGTTCGGAAACAAACGGATTCATGGCAGGATGGAAGCAATAATGATATGAAGAAATAGCTCTCTTCTTCTCCTTTCTATATTATGTATGTAGCACTTAATTCAGCAACACTGAAAATGAACCCAATTTTTTGCATTCATATTCCAATGACCTAATTTACAGAAAAGATGAAGAAAGCTCTCGGGTTTGTGTTGTTTCGTTGCAGAAGATAAGAGCTCTCACCCAAAAGAAAAAAATCTGATGATGATATATGCACAGATAATATTTTTACACAGTCACTCAACAAACTTCTTAAATTTCTTTATGATGATGACTATGACAAATTTTCTTCGTCTCCTCAAATTAATAGCACCAAAAACTATTAGAATTCTGGAAGCACGGGAGAAGAAATCCGTAAAAATTGGGAGAGCTGAGTGAGTAAAAAAGAAGAATAAAAAGAAGGAAAAAGAGGAAATAGAATAAAAATTTTAATAGAAAAATTCGCACGTAGAATATTGGAAGGATTCGAGAATTCTACAATGCAATGTCGTGTTTTCGTTTCGCTCAAGTTTAATAAACTTANAAAATTTTAATAGAAAAATTCGCACGTAGAATATTGGAAGGATTCGAGAATTCTACAATGCAATGTCGTGTTTTCGTTTCGCTCAAGTTTAATAAACTTATGTAGCGTGTTAATAAGCAAAAGAGCGAGAAAGTAGCAACTCCAAGATTAGATTACAAAAGAAGTTCGAAAGTAAAAAGAGAATGAGGGGAGATGAAGAGTAAATAAAATATTGAAAAATGTAAGCGTGCCATTAACTGCATACGCAAACCTTCTTCATTCTCATTCTCATTCTCTCCTCCTCTGACTCAATCATACAGAATCTGTACTTGTTCGAAAGGAATGGGAAAAGAGATTTCTCTCGTCGTCAGTTGTGCTCAGCCATAAACTACCGTTTTATCATCATCTTCAAAGTCTTATCCTTGCCATGGCTTTGTTTGCATAGGTAGTTTTTAAAATAGGCTGCGCTGTGTGGAAACGTTGTTGGAAATTGAAATATCCAAAAGTAGTTGGATATATAGCGGTTAGCACGACCCAACAAGACTCAAGAGCAGCAGAGTGATCTAAAATTAGTTCACACATATATATTTTTGTTCTCTGTGTATTTGTAGACGAGAGATTTATTTGAAAGCTTCAAATCAGACCGTTGTGGATATAGACTACATATTATGGCATGGCTATTATAATGTTTATCAACGTTAGTTTCAGGTCGAATATCCGAACTACATAAACTTGCCTATAAGAAAAGTTTTTCATATGTTTCTATATACTTAATGAAGCCAAACACCGCTTACATTTACGTCAAATGTGGTACATAATAATCTCATCTTTCAGACAATTGCGGGTTGACACCGGTTTCCAAATCTTTTGTTGTATGCAGAAAATAACCACCATGTTGTTGTACCTATAGATTCTATTTGGCTCCAAATTTTGTTGTAATCCATCTTTTAAACCTTCATTTCGGAACGTATGAGAGAATTGTTTGTTGTTGATATCAAGCCAAATTAAACATAAAAGTTGATTTGCTTAATACGAAAGAGTGCACTGACTCAGATGCAACGTAGTAAATTGTTTCCAATCTTAATAAAAATGATTATAAAGTAGATTTCTGTTATTAAGAAAGATATATAATATACTCTATTGTATTGAATCTTCTACGACCTGTGACGAAGTGGTTAATTCCATGTGCACCGCATCTCGCGAAATTGCTCCTGAGATTTTAGGCAATGAACTTCCAATCTGTAACAGCGATTTGTTAAAAACCCGTGCATATTCTAGCCTGCACTATTTTAACTACACAGCAATGAAAATAGACTTAGGAATGCAGTTGATACTAATAGACTACAAAAAAGTATTTTTAACTCGTTATATGCCGTATAACATATTAAACATATTTTTATTTAAAATTAATATTATTTTATACAAAAATTATATTCATTTCATTCTTTAATCTTCAAAATACAACAATCGATTATATATACTGAGAATGAATAAAGATTACGAAGCGAATCGATAATGTAGCTGGCTCAAACTTGTAACGCAAGTTGTGGTTTCTTCCTTTTATTCTTCGGCAGAACAATAGGTACTTTAAATACAGCCCTGTTGATATTAAATTGAAAAAGTCATTATGCATTATAATCATTTGTGCTTAACGTTTTCATTTAGCATTATTACAATCAAAAATAATATTTTACTTACTGACAAGTGGTACAAATCGGGCTGAACTTGCAAAATACTACAATAATGACAAAATGCAAATTCCATTTTAAATTAATTTCAATTTAATGAAAACTTTGGAATTTACATCAAATATCAATAATATGCTTACTTGAAAGACATACGCTGCAAACATAACCTTGGTCAATTAGCTGACGGTGGCAAAAACATGCAGCGCGATAATCTACAGGTACAGGGGGTGGAAGGGCCAACTGTTTTCGTAAAGAAGCATCCGGTAGAAATACCCACTAAAATTAAAAACATAATTTCAAAACTATTTTTGTATTCTATTCTTCTCATGATAGGCAGCGATGTATCAAAAATGATTTCTTACAAGCAAATACTGTAACAATCCAGGAATATGAGGTGGTCGTAGATAGATTCCACCAGTGATATCAGCACCTTGACTTAGTAAAGTGGCATACGGTCCTAAAACACAAGCGTCAATAATAACCCCCTGTAAAACACAGATGAAACTAGTTTCGATTAGAGTATAAATACAAAAGTAAAATTGAAAAATTCATTACATGAAGCTTGAAAGCTTGAATTACCAATTTCTGAGCAGTAAAGAATACATTCATAAATGACATGTATTGCGCAGTTGACTCTGAACTACCGGAAACAACAAGTATTCTGGAATTCATTTTGTCTCCTGGATTCAGTTCCCTTTCCTTTCTATAATTATAAAAATCAAATTCAATTAAACTGACAAACGCCATATATTTGAACTAGTAGTGTTTGCATAATTAAACTCCATTCTTTACCTATTTATGTAACAAAGAGCTCGTCCCAAAGCACTTGCCAAACAAGTTGTAAAATTTCCACTTCCATCAGATCCAAAATCAACATTTTTAAACGCTTCACTTTTCATAAAATTTTTAATTTGGGTTCGAACATAGTGCTCCAATTCCAAAAATATTTCATACTGTCCATCAACTTGACGAATTGGCTTTTGTGGTGCAGATTCCAGCGGGTACAGGATGTGACTGGAAACAGTAAAAATTAATCATTAAGTCAATCATCAAGTCTTCTCCCGACAGGTTCCTCATTTTGTAAAACTTTTAAATTTACCTTTGATTAATGTGCGAGGTGATTACACAAACTTGATTGCTTGCCTGCAACATTAAATGCGCATTGCAAAACGTAAGGACAGAGTCAACACAATCACAAAATTGTCTGGAATCACTGCGAATATATTTCTTGAGCTGGATTCACATCAATCACCACTACCAAAAGATTAATTTCCCTTTCCATCTTTCCAGTTAATGAAAACAATGGATTTTAATCAATAAGACTTTAAAGATAATCTGTCATTAGTTTAAGGATTTTAATGTAAGTCATAAACAGCAGAGACGGACTGTCGGCTTCAGACAGACTATTTACAATACTTTCTTGCGCTATTTGACAAAGGGCAACGTGAGAGGCTTGAGCACAAGTTCTATGATGATATGATGTATTTTTTCGAATGAATAAAATGAAGGATGGATCTATGCTTTCTCCATTACATACAATATTATATTTTTATAATTTTTATTAAGGTTAATATTTAATGTTTAATAAATTATGCATAATACAAATCGATAACGAAAATCATCTTTCTAAAACTTTGATAAATGTATCTCTAGGAATTTGAATACGGCCAAACATTTTCATTCGTTTCTTTCCTTCTGCTTGACGAGCTAATAATTTATCTCTTCTTGTTCTGTCACCTCCATACTGTTTGGAAAAATAAAATGTTAAAGTATTTATTTTTCAAGAATGTTATAATTAAGTTAAATTACCAATTTTGCTGCAACATCTTTTCTTAGCGCTTTGATGTCCTCTCTTGCTACTACCTTTCCTCCAACGCTAGCCTGAACTGCAATCTGCAAATTTAATAATGCTTTTCAAAAATGAATCTAAAGTAGATGATTAATTTGACTTATTTAAGAATTACAGCAAATTGATGACGAGGAATCGTATCTCGTTAGTTTTGCACAAATAGCTTTCCCACGTTCTCTTGCCTTTGAGACGTGAACGATTGTACACATTTCTTCCAACACTTCTCCATTTAGCAAAATATTCATCTTTTAAACAATAAAATCAATTTAATTAAATGTATGTACTGTGTATAAATTAAATGGTATTACATTAAACCAACCTTTGCTAATGAGGAAGGTTGATATCCCAACTCTTCATAATCAAAGGAAGCGTATCCCGACGTAATAGATTTGAGTTTGTCATAAAAATCTACTACAATTTCGTTCAAAGGGAGAGTAAAAGTCATCAAAACTCTGTCTGAGTCAATGCTTTTGGAATCTTTTTGAGCCCCTCGTCGATCGATGCAAAG
Organism: Lepidocyrtus fimetarius; assembly: GCA_036507315.1. Classification (NCBI taxonomy): domain Eukaryota; kingdom Metazoa; phylum Arthropoda; class Collembola; order Entomobryomorpha; family Entomobryidae; genus Lepidocyrtus; species Lepidocyrtus fimetarius. Next base: position 7,543 of record JAANSO010001935.1, on the reverse strand, counting down.
TTTTATTATATCGCCAGAATAAACATCTATATAAATTCATTTGATTTTGATTAATACATATTTAAACCATAAAATGCTTTTTCACGCCTACATACAGCATATCAATGCATCAAAGCTCTTACCTGGGGTTATAATTGTTCCTAATACAAACGGTTCGTACATTTCTTCAATTATAGTTGGTTCTGGAAGATTTGACGGATTATTTATGTACAAAGTGTCAGTTCTATGTGCCTTGATGTTTTTTGCACCTAAAATTTTTACTTTTACAGGGACATTTGGAGATGTAAGCACAATTTGAGCACCATACTCTTGTTCTAAACGCTGATTGAATACGTCCATGTGTAAAACGCCTAAAAATCCAAGTCTCCAACCATGTCCTAATGCAACACTGAAATATTGAAAATATTTTATGTATTTATGTCTCATCAAACTAACTGTGTAAACTATTGAATTTTATTGTTTAACACCTTGACTCAATTTTACTTTCCACGTCTTGAATCATTTAACAATAATTTTTCCAATGCGCTTTTTAACATTGGATGTTCAGATTGGTCCATTGGGTACACGCCTGCAAAAACCATCGGCTTAGCTTTTTTGAATCCCTCCAAAGGTTTAACAGGAAAATTAGTTTTATGAATAGTTCCCCCAATCATGGCTTCTTTAATGTTTCTCATACTGCAATAAATATACCCAACTTGTCCAGCATATCTGTAGAAAATATCAACAATTGAATAAGTTTTACTAGTTCAAAAACTGTTGTAACAATGAGCGTGGCTGCAATTGCTTACAATGTCCTTAGAGGAGTAGGATCTGGGTGCAGGATTCCAATTTCTTTAATTTCGTAAGACTTTCCTGACTGACATACAGTAATGCTCTGGGAAAGTCTTAAGTGTCCATCGATCACAGCGACTAGTAAAGCAACTCCTCTGTATCGATCATACCATGAATCAAATATAAGCGCTTTTGCAGGATTATTCAAGGATCCTATGCAAAAAATACATCAAATTAGATTTCTTTCTATATTTCAGACATTTCGATGTGTCTACCTTGCGGATGAGGAACTCTTTGAACAACGGCTTCCAAGACATCCTCAATCCCAATACCCATTTTTGCAGATGATTTTTAACACATCAGTTTTCGGGATCTCAAAGAGCGCATCGAGCTGTTCCATAACTACTTCAGGTTTGGCGTGTTTCAAGTCAATTTTATTTAGAACGGGAATGATGACGAGATCTTTGGAGAATGCTAAATAGAAATTTGCTACTGTTTGAGCCTAGAAAAATGTCAACCGTTAATGACTGGAAAGTGAACAAAACAAAACTGCATAGAGATATTGGCGATTTCCATTTACCTGAACACCTTGGTTAGCATCTACAACAAGAATGACAGCAGAACATGCCGATAAGGATCGGGAAACTTCATACGAAAAATCTACATGTCCAGGGGTGTCGATTAAATTTAACAGATATTTTTCTCCATCCTTTGCCTGATAAACCATCGTGGCAGATTGAGCTTTCACCGTGATCCCCCTTTCCCTTTCCACTTGCAACTTATCCAAAATTTGCTTATTATCTGAAGACTTTGTTATCGTTCCTAAAACAAAGGGAATTAATAAATTACCACACACAGTTCAGGCAAAATTGTATAGTTTGGAACTTTCTCCAGTTCATATTTACTATTTTTACCTGTGAATTCCAAAAGTCTATCTGCAAGCGTACTTTTCCCATGATCGATATGCGCAATAATACTAAAATTGCGTATCTTATCAGGAGGAAATTCTGAAGTATTTAAAGGAAATTTAGAAGAACTATCCAAGGATTCTTGAGTATTACTAGTAGCACTACAGAACAGTCTGGAGGAGCTAATTTCACAGTTACAACTTCGAACATTGAACTTATGAACATAACATAAATACCTGGGATTGTATACTACCTCGCGTGATAACTTAATTCGATAACCAACATGTGATAAGGGTTTACTATGGAGAAAGTTGCATCTTAACCTACCCACACTGAATGGTCTTAATTTAATCATGATTTGATTTTATGAAACGGAAGTAGCTTAAATTCCTTAATGATTACTAAATAACTCCTCAGTTTAATAAATCTTGGTAAATGATTATGGATTATTCACAAATTTCTTGTGGGGAAAGGAAGGTGAAAGTAAAAAGTGCATTTAATGCCGGTTTGTAAATTTGTATGAAATTACAGCTGACGAAAAGTGCACATGTTCATTTTTACAATGCTCACATGCGCCTTTGTTGATTCGCCTTTATCTCGCAAACAGAGTTGGCTTTCCTTTGTTCTGGCATTTCGGCTAATCTTTAAAAAGAAAGCGTCTCCTCTATTATTGCTACATTTTGCAAAATTGCGTCAATCTTCTTTAATTATACAGTTTTGCAAAGAGTTAGATATGATTATGATAATGAATGAAGCAGAGTACAAATTTCTCACAAAGTGTTTTTATCAATGCTGTAATTAATCATTAACTCTTTTCTTAGCTTCAACTTTATTGAACAACATTAATAACATTTTTCTTCAACAATGGCGTTTCTAGCAGTATGAAGTGCAATAAAAATACTAATTTCAGTTATCATTATCACTTATAGAATTATCAATGAATATAACAATGGCTGAAGATTCTTGATTTAGATTTGTTTCTCGTGAAAAGATGTAGAAAGTAGAGCTTACACCAAAATGTTTAATATTACAAATTTAATTAAAGTCTTTTCTTGTACATTTATATAACTAGTTCGGAATTAGTAGTTCCATCATTTTTATATTAATTAATTGCATACGAAAGTAAAAATTCAGCATTAGAGTGTTCATACTTTCTCTTGTCGACTGACTGGTTCTATTTTTACAAGTTTTAAAAATTTTAACATTTAAGTGAGGTTTGACAAGTTTTCTCAATTTTTTGTGGAGATCTGTTGGATTATTTAACACCGATTTACATAAAGTGTTATTTCATGATTTTATCATTGCATACATTTTTCAATCAATTCTACTGAAACCACACACTTACTATATGTACATGTCTCCTCATTTTTAATATTCAAAAAGTAATTAATCTTTGGTGAATTATGGTTTTCAGTGCAAACTTAACATTAATTAATATCTAACTTTAGTGGAAGCTGTTTAGCTGCCATTCATTTATCACTTTACTTTTTAGAGGTAAGAGAAATCTTAAATTATGTTTTACTACAATAAATGTAGAGCTGCGGCGGTATTTGCGTCATAAAAATCATTTTAACAGTATTCACATAACGAGATTAAGTAAGTTTCTAGCCAAACACTTCTTGCGAGGCATATGTCACATAAAGAAATCCATCTTCATCCCGATAATCCCTGTAAATCTGCGACAATGGCCTTGATAGCGAGGCTAAATTTCTATTTGAAACGAGAAGATACAGAGCTTGCTGAGAATTTAGTTGCAGTCGATTTCTGTAAAAAAATATGATCATTAATATCTTATCCCGGCAATTAAGACAGACATATTATCTTACCGAACAATTGTGATAAATTGAGACATTGTGATTTCTTCTGGTACCAAAAACTTTGTCTTGTCAAGGCATGGAAGCTGAGTTTCTTTATGATAGCGTTCCACAATTACCTGTGCAAACCAATTAATTATATCAGCAATATATGAACTGCTTGCTTGTAAATAACGAACTATGAACTGGTTTTGAACTTACAGGAACCTTTGCAGGGAATTTGACTCGAATCGTCGCAACTTCTTCTTTTCTGGTTGCTAAAACAAATAAATCCAAACGATGTAGGTATTTATAAATCAAAATCGAGTAAAATTTTCTTTTCATAAAGACGTCTTGAAATTACCAAGAGGTTTCCTCTGCTTGAATGAGAGATTCGGAGACTTTTTAATTGCAACACTTGTAGTATTGTCATTATTATCAGCGATTGTGGTGGGCATTTTGAAGAGTGTTAGATTTGTTATCTATTGACAGATCTATTATTGGGAATTTATTTGACTAGCCTTGTTAACCTCAAGGCACTTTCTTTCCCGTTGCACTGCACAATATTTAGCACTTATGGTATCCGATTTTGCTTTGCAAGCACCAGCAAAAAACTTTCTTTAAATATTCCCAGCGTTAATAGACCGTCATTTCCACCTGAGAATTCACAAAAAGTAAGGTTTTAATTGGTAATGTTCACAAGACAATGGCCAGCTTTTACTTGAGGCACACCTAAGTACAAGTACGGATTATTGCGCAAACTTTTTACTTGTGATGGTGATTAATAGTCTCATGCAAAATCACAAATCGTTTGCACATGCCAGTGTATTTGTCAGCGTCAATATTACCTTGGACTGAACCCAAGCGATTTTTTAAATAACTTATTCCAGTAACTGGCTTATTAAAACTTTACAACTTTTAATCGCCTTTCCGCTTTCCTATTCTTTCACATGCAGTCTATGTTTGTATGTAGAATTAAATCAAATGTGCTATACTTTTTAAAATTATCAATTAAATCTGGTTATGTAGCAGGCGTTACCTAAAATGTTAGGATGCAGAGAGGTGAGTGCATGGGCAATTAATAAATAGGATGCGGTAGGCAACTAAATTCAGACGCGCTCACGTAGACACGCACCTTGCCTTGCCAATATAAAAATATTTTTGCGAATGATTAAATTATGCTATAAAATATCCATGAAATTATTCCATTGGAAGTTTAACAACGAATCAAAATAAATGGAGTATAACTTTTGCCCTTGCTGGATATTGAGTTAAATTTAGTTTTCATATTCACTTAGGTGCATGCCATGGAAAACATTGCACTTCCACAACAACATCAACCTTTTCTTATCATAGACCGGGTCTCACCCAACCCACACTTTTATCATTTTGACTAACTAAACACTGTTAAATCCTTATATGTTATGCTAACAACTGACAATGTTCAATGTGTACTGCTTACAAACAAGTTGATAAGTCCAATAAGGCCAGTCTTAAATGTCAGCGCAGTTAAGACATCTAGACAGTCGCTGGCATTATATAGAAGTTTGATTGTGATGGTATATAACGTTGGTCGGTTCTTATTTGACTTGCCTAATATAGTAATGCTTCATGTTTTTCAAAGATTCTTTAAAGAAATGAGTTTGTTAACTTACGGTAAATTCTCTGATAAATGGACCCTATTTCTGGCTTTGTTTATCTCGTCTTTCTTTCGACTTTGACTCTTCCTTAAAAATTTCTATGCAGGTCTCTGTTGCAATTCCTCAACGTGCTCACATGTTAAGCCCGATCGAAATAATCTCAAGTAAATTCCAGCCTTAACAGGAAGAAAGAGAAAAATATGAAATGGAAAGAAAGGAGGACGTGATTTTTGAAGAAGTACAAAAAACCTTAGCTCACAAACAACTTAATCAATCACACTATATGTATGCAAGATTTTACTGTTTTTAGGCTTATCTTGTCTCCGTCCAGCAGTGCGGTACTGCTTGAAAGCGAAGACGAGTAATAAGAAGGAATGGAAAAAATCGAGATTTTTAAAGTTTTGTGTAAACAGGATTATTGAAATGCTACACCATATCATGTAAAGTCAAAATTCAATTTATGCCTATGCCAAGCTAACAAGTCGCAAGACCACCTAAAAGTCAATCCAAAGTGAAAAATCTTTATGATTTTTGTATAACAATCAACTTGTTGAGCAAGCCTGTTAGCTTTTTACATTTTGTTGAACTCGCATGCTGCAACTGTTGCTTGCTTATGAAAAATAACATTTTTCGGCCTTCTTCTTGCCTAGTAACTTGGCGAGTCCATAATCTCAATCTCTTGGTTAGTCTTACCTTCAATCCTTGACTAATGAAATGTATGGAATGAAGTATGGAACATCTGCAAGCAACAAATATGTTTAGCATAAGTAGCAACCGCTTAATTTTTAATGAGCCCAACAAAAAACGGACATAATATGTGAATCTCATTGTAAATGCAAGTAGTGATCTACGCAAGATTATCTATATATCCAGAATTTTTCTGCACTCGTATACTTTAGGTCAGCAAAAAATAGCTGGAAAATGATTATTTGCTTTGTAATTCTGGAACATGAAAGGAAGGGGCGGTTTTAACTAACATAATTCTTGACCCCAGTTGCAGTTGTGGTCAGCTTCTGCGATTTCAATATTGAATCAGCTAAAAAAACGCAGGTCTTTGTTAAATCACTGCAAGGCATTTACTTAAGTTTCGCAAATTCGATTATTTCGTAATATTTGAAAAGGCTCTCATTATTTGCAATTAATTACCATTTCATTAAGCACACGCACTTTATATTTTTTCCTGGAGCTACTTTTTAAAAAATAAAATGCAAAACAAATTAATTATTATTTACATGTCATAATAATAACCTTCGCATGACTTTGACATCTTAGGCTACACAACGAAAACAACCTGCTCAAAGGTACGTTTTCAGTTCTTTGCCAATTTCTTTGTAAAAATGTGCTTTAAAAAGAAATCATAAATAATGGTTGAATGATTAGCAGGATATGTTCATGGACAAATAACAATGCTCCAAAAATGCAAACGGGCCAATTAATCTCTCCAATAATATCAGCTTTAATGTTGTGGAATTAGACAATATGCCATCCGATCAACCTCTTTTCAGCTTTCTTATGCTCTCAGATAGCAACAAGCAATATTTTATGCCAATATAATACCTTAGTTGGTATAATACTTATGATCTTGAACTAAACTGGTTTAGCCGAAACAAAGATTGCAAGAAAGTTGGATAAAAGTGGATTCTTGTAAAAATGTGCTTTAAAAAGAAATCATAAATAATGGTTGAATGATTAGCAGGATATGTTCATGGGCAAATAACAATGCTCCAGAAATGCAAACGGGCCAATTAATCTCCCGAATATCAGCTTTAATGTTGTGGAATTAAACAATATAACCATCCGTTCAACCTCTTTTCAGCTTTCTTATGCTCCCAGATAGCAACAAGCAATATGCCAATATAATACCTTAGTTGGTATAATACTTATGATCTTGAACTAAACTGGTTTAGCCGAAACAAAGATTGCAAGAAAGTTGGATAAAAGTGGATTCGCTACAAAAAATATGCATCACTTTCAACAATGATATTTGATACCTATCGTCCAACTATTCAAGACAAGTTTACCTTTTTGATAGTCATAAACAGAAAGACTGAAGAAAACAAAGCACACATAAAGAATTAATGAATATTAAGTTATTGCATAATCCAACCCCGAGGCACTTTTTGTCACTTCGAGCTATTTGTGATTTGACACTTTTGTCAACAATACAGCTTCTTTGTATTAGTTAAACAATGCCTTAAATTCATGAATATGTGGCGATGGCTCATCAATAAAATTCGAGTGGAAACATTTCTAAAATATATTATTTGTAATTTCTAATAATGGATTAATTTAATGCACCCGTTTAATTATTGCCGCATTTTATTTATTTTTTTGCGGACATGCAAAAAATTATGCAAATTAGAAAATGTGAAAGTGATTTATAATAATTTATTTAATCACGAAAATGCAATCCTTTACCAAATAAATTCAA
>JAANSO010001934.1:0-15011 GCA_036507315.1 Lepidocyrtus fimetarius | reverse complement strand
CCCCGCGCAATAGTGAAGGACAAGTCAACCGAAAGGATTTTGGCAGTAAAACGATAATTACAAGCTCGATTCCGTGACGAGATATGTTTATAAAAATATATTCTACTTTTTCTTCTTTGAACTTGCTATATTATAATCCCAGTCTCCCTCAATTCTCCCTATCATCATTATCAAAAATGGCAAGTGGAATTTGACAACAATTCTACGTATAAATTCATTTAACAGATTTTCTTTGCTGTGTACGTACTTACACGTTCTCAATTTGCAACATTCTATCAATATCTCACATAGCAGAAAGGTATCATTATCTTTACCATCATTTTTCTTGCTTTACAGAATGAAAGTAATACAAAAAGCTTCAAAAATCCCTAATTATTTTATTACTGAATGACTATCAGAGAGGGTTAATTCACTCACGTGTGCTCTCCTATTCGAATCAAATTCAATTCTGCAATAACAATGAAAGGGTGCAAAATTCATCATGATTCTTGAATCATCATCATCGTTATCTTTCCTTACAATAAATAATTATTTTGCAATCATTTTATCTGGCAAACGCCAATCTTTGCATCGTCAAAAAGACAAAGTTGAATGCAAGAAAGGTCTTTTATACTTTTACGCTTTATGGAAAGCATCAAGCTCGTTGGGCTACAATGGTTAATTTAAAGGTTATAATTGTCATTTACAAAATTTAATTCATAATAAAACTTTCATCATAAAAATCTAGTCACATAATTACAGTTGGATACAGCAAAAGCAATAACCCGAATAAAATTTACTGTTACGCTACGCTGCACTCTCTAAATGCCAAAGGTAAAGGTATTCATTCAACAAGTCGTTAAACTCCGTATTCATTCCAAATGTGTAAATAAAAACCTTTTTAATTCTGGTAACGCTACAAAAACTACAAAGCGCTGCGCTATGGCGAGTCCTTTCCAATTTTTTTCATATTTAGCTTCGACATTTAATCTCCATTGAATTTATACAATTTCGTAATATTTTAAATTCAAACAATTCAACAATGGACTGAAAATGCATATAAACGAATTTTCATTTAATTTACTACTATGCATATCAAATATCAACCTCGTCATTATTATTAATTGATGGAGGAGATATTAGTTTTACGAATGAAATCTCTTTTGAACATTTTTGTCCTCACACCAGAGAGAGAGATTATATTTACTACTTCTTTAAAATCCATTTTCACAATTAATCTTTACAAAAAGAAAATATTCTCTCACAGCAGGGATAACAGCTCGCGTCATGCTTAACACGAGAAGACAAAATGGAGAAACACTTTAAAACTTTGTGCTCCTATCTCTTTCTTTCTTTTATCACTTTGCTATCTAAAGTGTCAACAAAATAATCATTTTATAATTCTTAATTTTCATTTATTAATTTATATCATTAAATTACATCTGTATTTAATTTGCAGCAATACAATCATTGCAACTTTGTGATAAGAAGAGAAAGGTAATCTTTTATTTTTACTTTTATTACAAAGCCAATTAATAGTTATTAAAATGCATATAAAATTAATAATACTTGACTAATTTCAAGTATGGGACAACGACCTGAGCAAGATGAAATAAAATCCGCCATTGCCACATTTTTATTTATAGACTTTTACGGCAGCATTATCAATGCTTAGCCCAACAAGTTTTTATTGGTTTCCATAAATTATGTCTTTAAATATAATCAACGCAGCGTAAAATCGTTTAAGAATTAACGACTAGAAATTTAATAATAATAAATAGCTTTTTAATAGACCGTCTGTGGAAATCGTGCGATGATTGATAAGTTAATTTTCATGGGAGGATCAACTGGTATCCAACCAATTTCATCAATAACCCCTCTCGTCAAGCTCATTATACTGTTATTTAACGAGCAAGGTCCTCTCTTAAGCCGTACCTAATCGAATCAACAATTTCAAAAGTCAAATAAGATTTATTCTTTTTCAATCTCATTTAAAATGCTTCTCACAAAAATAAAGCTACAAACCAGCCTTAACCCGTATTACAGAGCAGTTTTGCCGTGTTGCTGGCTCAAACTCGATCTCATTTTTATTTACTATCGTTTATTAGCAAATTTTTTGTAACGGGAAAATCAGAACAAGTCGTAAAAACTTCTTTAGGATGAATACTAGAGCATAAATGAAGTATGTAATGCACCGCAACCCATGTACGTCTGCATAGAATTCTAACATTCTAATTTTCAAAAACAACAACTGTCATCTGTTAAATTATCATGCAAAAAAATTTATAAACGGGTGAATAATATTAAATGTTGGTTTCGTTCCTTACTAAAATAAATCTGTTTATATTAATGCAAATAAAAAGGGAAATGAGAGAAGAGAACAACCAGAACAGAAGTAAAGTATCCAATTACTACCAAACAAATTCACATTTTGTACTTTTTTACTAGTACCATGCCTGTTATCATCATCCCATTACAACAAAGTTCATATAAACATTTTTCTACATGATTGCTGACTGATTATCAATGAGATGAGTATATTACTAGTGCGGGGAGAGAGTTTTATATTATCCACTTTGACAAGAATGATGGAAAAGTAAACATCTTAATTTCCTTCCTTCCTCTCGCAGCTCTTTGCATTCTTTTTATCTCCCCTTTAAATACTCTTTAATCTGTCCTGGCTTAACTTTTTTGATACGGATACGGTTTTATTAGGGAATGCTTTTTAATGTGCGCTAAAGGCTTAAACATGTTTGCAATCATTCTTGATTTCATTGACGGAAAGAGATCATTTTTCAGAAAAAGAATACAGCATTTACTGCTTTGAGTGATATTGCACATAAAAACGGCATTTCAAGAGTTTAGAGAAATCGAGAATTTGCTAATGTGCGGATGAGTGAGTCGTTTTCTCCCATAATCATAATAATAAATGTCACATTTTCCTTTAAAAAATCTGCATTGTGACTTTGACACTCCTTCGGGTTCTACATATAGCAACCATTTCATGACATGTTAACTAAATTCGATTTTTGTAATGTTCTCTATAGTTTTATGGCCTTTCTCATAATCTATGTTCTAAACAGATCAATTAGAGTAGCTTTGTTCTTCCATTCTACACCCAACTCCTCTCTACCGTCAGCATTCGAAACTCGTTCTAGTAAAAGTTCAAATGCAACCACGTAAAACAAAGAGGTTTCAAAGTAGTATTAAAATACAGATGATACCTTTTTCTAAAAACAACAGGCGAACCGGCAAGCGCTACTCCTCACGCCACACTACAGAAAAGAAGTGAATCGAAATCAAAGGGTGACGATGAAGTGATGAAAGTGCCAGAGGCAGTTGTGTGTGGTCTGCCCTTTTGTTGTGTAACGTTTTCTACTGCTTCTAGAGATTCTCACGAGATTACAAAAAGATTTCATTTCTGTCCATTAGTCCATTCCTATCTTCATTATTAAACGCTTTGTTTTCATATGTTTTCATGAGAAAAAATCCAGCCATGTCATTTACTGGATTGTGTAGAAAAAGAGTAAAAATGTTGGTATTTATCCCTTTTCTTTCAAACTTTTCCCCCTTTTGCTTTGCTTCCAAGAAAGGAAGAGTGAAATTGTAGCAAATTCGTATAAAAAGTTAAAACGATGTAGAATACATATACTTTTCAATGCGGAGAACAAAGGATTGAAAAGTGAGTGAAGTGAACCCTATAATAAATGCGGTTTATGATGCCTAAACAAGTATTACCTTTTGTGAAAATTATACCAATTTTTGTGAAAAATGAGTTCTTGGATTAGACAGTTGTGCAAATAATTAAACTTTTTCTTACCTGTTGTTGGTCATAAGGCTGCATAACATTTGGAGGCGGCTGAGGATGTACAAGATGATGATTAACTCCACCGTATGGAGTCCCGTCGAATCCAACTGGAGGTCCTGCTGCAGTACCAGCTTGTGAAGAAGGATCCATTGGCATTTCATATCCTTCAAGTGGACCAGCCCCCATGGAATGATGCTGTTGTTGAGGTTGTTGCTGATGCTGAAGACCAGAATGTCCATTAAGATTTTGATGAACTGCGGAAGCGACCATCATTTGTGCATGCAATTCTTCTGGACCAACAGGTTGACTTTTATCATCTTGTGGATGATGATGACCTGGCTGTAATTGATGGGGCTGTTGGAGTTGAGGGTGATGTGAAAGTTGTGGGTGTTGAAGCTGCATTGGGTGCTGCTGATGATGCTGGACGGCAGCTGCGACATCATCTCCAATTCCATTATGTACAACGCCATTTTCTACTTCCTTTTTTACGTCTTTTTTGTCTTTATCATCCTGGAAATAGCAAATTGGACACATTTTTACTTTATACTAGACTACACGAATTTGCATTAATATATTTAAACAAATAATGTTTAATAAACTTACAATGACGAGATGCCTCATTCGGGCATCTAAGTCCTTTGCTGTTGGGGAAGCTCCAAGTACGTATTCAACCATTTTTGCCCCAAGGCCTCCAGTCTCATTAGATCTAGGTGATAGAATTGAGTTTCCATCTGGAAACCCACCTGGGCGTCGTGTGAGTCCGAGTGCACCAGCAACATGATGCTCTGTAAATAAATTGACACAATTTAAAATTTTGGCAGATATAAATAGATTTTTGCAAGTAAATAATATTTTAAATATAATATTTAATTAGCCAAAGCAAATTATTGGCAAACCCTAAGCACAAAAAACTACAGGGGAATAGCCATATAATTCAGCAATGATATACTTTAGCGAGGTGTTTATTGCATTCTAAGGACAAAGGTAAAGCTATAGAACAAAGCATAGAAATCAATGCAAATTATTCTAAAGTTTTACCCGCAACCGTATTGGTTGGCATCGTTTGCATCGCCATAGTTGTATTACCATTGGGGGCAACAAGAGGAGTAGCATTTGAGCTACCCCAGCCCCAAATTCCAACCATTTCAATATAATTAATTTTCTAAACAATGGCCACACTAAAATGTAATGCCTTCATACACCTAAAAACTACTTTCCACCTTCCAAACTTCCAACTCAGAAGATAATCACCGCCACTACCTAACTCACAGACAACAAAGCTAGAACAAAGAAAACAACATGTACGAAAATCAACATCCAATTTTTCATTATAACCACCATAAACCTAGCACGGATTCACTTTCCTTCTTTGTTCATTGCTTGAATAAATACACTTTACCACCACTTCCAGCCCACCGTTAAAACTGAATCACATTAGAATTTACCCACGTCAATGATTTAAAGTGGCACAAAGCAAATTACTATATGAAAAATGCTTCCAAATCATACTTTCTTTCTAGGAATCATCAGCGCGAGCGTATATAAATGAAGATGAATGCAAACTGGCATGAATTAAAGAACTGTGTCAATATATTAAAACAAAAAGGATGTTTTAAATGAGTCATTTTCAATACATGTTCCTATCTTAATTTAAATATATTTTGAGGTAGAATGTCTATTTAAATTTACCTTAAGAACCTAAACTTTATACGTTCATCCAAACCCTGACACAGTTAGCAACTAAACCTCTATCCTGTCTTCACGAATATTTTATTTACTGTCTCTCTCCTACTCATATCATCATGGATTTATTTTGGAAAAGAAAGAAAAGCATCTGTAAACTATATACCTATGAATAAAAAGCTTTATCATTCTAAACATCACATCATCTCTCATCATAGTTTCCTTCTCTCACCCTTCAAGGCTCATCTTCAATTTTCTGTTCCACCAACACACATCCAGACATAAGAATAGTAAAGAAACTAAAACCAATGCATACAATTTCATTCCCTACTTTACTCTCTCTATTATTGAAAAAATCATAATAAAAGCAAAATGCAGTGCAATAATATAATAATAATGAGCGAGCGTATCCAGCAGAACGAGAGAGAAGTCTAACAAAGGTCCCCTCTTTTTCCCGTCGTCCACCCCTATATATTTATCTTCAATTTCCAGTTCATTCCATGAAAAAAGATGCATCATTTTTTACATGGATAGGAATATACGCAAGTTCTCTTCAAAAATCCCTATTTTTTGCTTAACAAAGTGATTGCAATGATGTATGATGGCTGGAGCCTTTTATTACTTATTCTATCATCATCCCCTTCTCCATCTCTGTTTTCAACATTCTTTCTTTTCTTCCCTTATTTCACCACGACAAGTTCATCACATCTCTACTCATGTATTCCGAGAACTCCACCACCATCACTAGCCATCCCTCAACTCTTTTTACTAAATATTATTATCTCCTAAAACCTTAGAACATGATTGAACTGTTTTATGGCTTTCTCTCTCGAGTATCACGACATTGCATAAATAGGTACGGATCGTTTTGTATGTCTGCCTATTTTTTCTATTTACCCTATTTAATACGCTACTCCTTATGCAAGCAATTTTCTTTCTTTTCCTTATGTCTTTCTACCCCCATCGAGCCTTTGTCTGACTTGCGAAGCAGCAGTAGACATGCTGAAGCTTCTATAATCATAAAATGTCCAGCCGGTCTTGTTTATGAATAGAAAACGACTTAATTTTAAACTTTATACAGTTGCAACTCAACAAAAAAACTATACCAGCAGAGTGAGATTTTTAAAGGGATGCCTATTAATAAGAGCTTATTATGCAACTGATTTCATGATTTAACATTTTAAATACACCTTTGTTCCCAAAAATCATAGTGCAGGTCTTACTTAAACATATGCATAAGCCGGAGGTGATGCAAATGAAGACTACGTGGATTCAAATCTGTTCCTCTAACAGGACACGTTTCAAAATGACAAAACCCTTCGATATTCTTTTCTCATGGAGATATAACCACACTAAACGATAAGTACTACCCAAGAGAGGCTATAGGATCATTGCGCAATTGTCCTCATTATTACTATGCGATCAGTTCCCATTCTTTCACATTCACCCCCTTCAATTTCACCATTCGATTACTAATTTTATAATGACGATAACTATCTACGTATGTGTTGATAACAACCCTAAAACCTATTCATCGATAAGATACATAATATCACCAGATTTGTTACTTGTTGGAAAATATAAAATCGGAAGATTTTAAATATTCATGCAAATAAAAATAAGAATTTATCAATTTATACCAGGTGTATCATATTCGGTGCTGAGCGCAGGAGATAATAAGCTTCCATTTCCCTCATAATCCAAGCCACTGTTAAAATAGAAAACTTCGCCATTCCTATGATAAGGGAGGTGGCGCTCACTGGCAGTCGCACCAGTTCCCATCATTGAATAGAATAGATGCCCGTTGTCTCCACTGCTGCTACTTCCTGAGCCAGAAAGGGGTCCGCTGAAGGCACTGCCATAAAAGGCACCGGGAGAATTGAGAGATTCACCCGCCATTGAAGTTGTAGCTCCCAGGGAATACATGCCGCTATCCATTTCGCAACAGCTTTGCATCAAATCAGAATCAAAGTCGTGTCCACCATTGTCATTGTCCCTATGTTGGGAGTCTATGACGTTCAAGATTTCATTTTCCGGTCCGTTTTCGATGGGAGTGCTTGTTGCACCGATTCCATTTTGATGAGGTGGGAACTGCTTTCCCCAAGATTTGAACCGTCGCCTGGTATGGTTACGATTGTGAAAAAACTTTGGTCCATTATAAGTGTTTCCATTATTTTGATGATTGCTGCCGTTTTCGTGACCGTTGCTTCGGGCACCGCTGCCGTTGGCCACTGCAGTGTCGTGTTTTGTCATTTTTAATACTGACTGAATTACGAGTCTTATACAGAATTACTCTTTAAAACCTATCAGCCCCTCTTAAACAGCAAGTTTTTAGATAAAAGCCTAATCAAGATTCCCTGTCAATTTAACGGAATTGTGTTTTACTTCGTCAAAAGAAAACTTAACTAAAAAATCTTAAAGCAAAATGTCAGTAAATCACTTTCCTACTAGGGATTTGATAAGCAATTAAATTTTAAAATGAGATCTAATTCTTTTTAAAAGAATATAAAACGTCAGGTCAAATTGTTAAAAAAATACAGTTACAAAAAACACGGGACGCGCTAAGAAAAATACTAAAAAGTATAAAAAAGTACTCGCTCCTCTCTTCGCAAAAGCCCAGTCGCTACTGAAACGAAGCCAAAAGTAAAAATGGCTGCCTGTTCTCCAAGAAAAAAGATGCTTTTCTAAAATCGTCACCTAAAACTTCGATGCCTTCAGCATTTCCATCAAAGAACGATAACTTGAGTAGCCAGACACGTCAGATAAAAAATACCAAAGATATAACTTTAAATAGAAGACAAAGGAATTGCATATACAGAGACCTCAAGGAATATTTTTACAAGTCCTCCACATATTAGTGCAGCGAAACGTGGTTTCGTATTTTCCTTTAATGCATTCCCGTAAAATAATCCTCCCTTCAGAAAACTCATTTGACCCTAAAAGTACGAAAGACAAAGGAATCCACTTCATGGAAGCGCTTTCCATTTAGTTAAATCACAACCTCTTCATTTTAGTAGGAATTGTAGTAAAACAGATAAGAAATTATACTACAAAACTACACAATCAATTTGTCTATATTTCTTGTAATGAGCCTCTTTGTCATCCATCAGCATCCATAAGTAGGTAAAAATGAATCATTAATGATATGTATGCATTTATTCACATTTCCTCAAATCTTTGAACATTTTACTTTAAAAAACAACCATTCATTCGATTTTGTGCACCTTTTGAAACTTTACTCATAATCAATTCAAATTAGGCCAGCATTAGATTAGTAGCAGAACAAATCTGTCATAGCTAGCTGTTTTTAAGTTGAAATGGATGAAGGTTTGTCAAAAATTTCCTTGTAACTACCACAGAGATAAATTTGCTTAAAATATACATATACTCATCATCCTAAAAAGTTTTTGTAACCTGTAGGTGATTGTACTATAATTAGCTTTAGGTATTTTAGAATGAGACTGAAACCATATAGCCATGCCGTGGTGAGTCAGAGAGTAGAAGACGTGTGGAATATGGATTGACTTTCATCATTCTTTTTATCTGTCAACTTGTCCACGTTCCATGTCTAGTTTTATCTCAAATTGAGATGCTTGTTGAAACGATAAAGTCTAACTTACTACAGCAGTAAAGCTATATAGTTACAAATATAGAGGAAACTATTCTACCATTAGTTGACCATTAACTTTCTACCAGTAGTATCAATCGGTAATCTATCTGTGCTACATATTTTTTATAGATAAGTCAAGCCAAGGACATGGAGCTAGACGAAGGAAATGGAAGCGATTTTTGCTTTTAATATTTTTAAGAAGTC
Organism: Lepidocyrtus fimetarius; assembly: GCA_036507315.1. Taxonomy (NCBI): domain Eukaryota; kingdom Metazoa; phylum Arthropoda; class Collembola; order Entomobryomorpha; family Entomobryidae; genus Lepidocyrtus; species Lepidocyrtus fimetarius. Next base: position 5,727 of record JAANSO010001934.1, on the reverse strand, counting down.
GTAAAATAATGAAGGCAAACGGATGCATTTGAGGTGGAAAAGGATAGTAAATGCAAAGTACTAAACTATAATGCTTCACATTGCTTTTTAAAAAGCACGTTAAAAGCATAGCTAAAGACAAAACAGATTTCCAGGTTGAACCTTGGAACTTACCAGCGTTTGTAGACCAAGTAGCCCTGCTCCACATCCCATCCCCAATGAATTTATCTTCTTTACCCTCTTCAACTTCCCACAGCTTCTTTGTGGTCAACTGAAACAAAAATAAATCGAAAAATTAGCATAATCATCATACATTTAAAATACACATTATGGTATTTTTAACTACTGTGCAGGATAACCATATGTACACAACAATTATCTAAGGACATTACACTTTCATGTTCCATACTTAATACATCTGCATCAGATTTTATCTTAACAAATCAGCGGATAGTTTTTCAATGCTGTCAGTGAATGTTGATTACGATGTAAATGCAGTTTTTATGGCTATTTTATGACTTTTACCAAACACAGGGTGAAATAACCTTTCTTTATGTACCTAAATACCCCAAAGTGCAAGATCAGAACACGGAAAAATATGCCCATAATATGTGTGAGTGATCAAGTAATTTAGTAATAGTGAGGACGATGATGTAAGTAAATTCTCGTAGATGATGTTCAACAGTGAAACGCTTACGAAACCACGATAGTTTATCTTCCTCCTTCTTATTTCCTCCCAATTCTTACCAAAAAAGTAAATAGCTACACATCCGCATCTCTCTTTATATGCACAAGAATCTTGACTTTACTTGGGCAAACAAAGGATGAAGAAACGAAAGAGTTTTAAAAAGCTTAAATCATTTTTCTTCATTCTTTGTCCTTTCCCGAGCGTGTGGTTTCTTGCCTTGACGTTGCGTTATTGTTATTACCTTGTTTTGACTTTTAAAATACTTTGAACCAAGCAAAGAAAAATAGGATGAAATGATATCATCATTGTAGCTGGAGTGTCGAGAATCATTAAAAGTCTGATGACGAAACTGAATAACATAATGGTAATATTTACTTTCATAAAAATCAAGAATTTACTGCTGCTAGCTATGTGGTAACCTTATTTGTTATTAATTCGATAAAAAAGTGTGATTGACATGAGGATGTAAAGTATAACTTATGCAGCTTAAATCTTCTCAATCACAAAATTTATTTTAAAAGTGTAATACGGTTTGTGGTTTAATTTCACATGCGAACGATACAACCTAGCTTGTGCCTATCCTTTTCAGAAAACTAGATTTTCTAAAACAGATCAATGAAGTCTTGAGAAATAAAATTATGAATGACAAATATTTCTAAACCGAATAATAAAAAGGTCATTCCTTAAGTCTGTTCCATTGATGAATGATAAGCTATATTTAACCAGAAGCGCACGCACGTACCTTCATCAATCATTCATAAAACATCAAATTCAAACAAATCAAAATCAGATAAGACGTACTGGTACCTGGATCTGGCTCACAGTTATAAAAGAATGAGTAACATTACAATTTTAAATTTTCACTGAAGATTCACACATATGTATGTACCTACAATTTACATGATTATGTAAACGCCACTTTCCAGCTTATTTTAATTCATAAAAGTCAATAAAAAATGATGCGTTCGTGTATTCTTTTTTAAAATTCTTGGAGAATGAAAGGTCGTGAAGGTGACAAACCTAACCACGGAGGTGGCAACTGTCAAAGAATGACAATGGAAACAGGAAGACGGCGAGGTTGAGGTCATACATCATGCCTAGCTTTTTTGGGCGATTACAAATCTTGTTTTGATAATCCTGCATCAATCGTAGTTGTTTTCTGACAGTTTTTAGAAGCCTGGTACTATTTAGTACATACTACGTCTCTGGATTAAACATGTATGCATTTCTTCCTAACCAAAATTAATTCCAATAACCGATTAAATCTTCTACTTTTACATATTTAAAGCTCATTCAGTGTTATTTTGGTCTATTTTGTCAATTCCTTAAAAAGGCATACATACATACAAAATATATACTTTCAAAAATCAAAAGCAATGCAGTTTGGCAATCATAAATATTTATATTAGGCGACAAATTAAATATAAAATTTACCACTGCCACGTCTTGCGCCTCTTGCGCAAAATCCTTCATTTTGAATCCGTTTGAATTTCAAACTGTTTTAATTAGAGGTTTAATTAAAGTCTGCTGTCAAGGGTTTAATTCACTTCACAAAACTGTATTTACCAACATGTCAATACACAGCTGACAAAGAAGTTGACGTTTACTTTGTAAAACCTCGATAAACTAAAAGTTTAATTACTAATTTTACAACTATTTAACTATTTACACAATTATTTACAAGTTCAGTTCACAATGATTTAGACAATCGTGCTTTTAAAGACAAGACTCAACAGACAACTGACTTGCACAGGCGTTTTTAAATATTAATACACTTCTCTGTAGAGTGCACGTGGCCAAAGATTACAGGAACATGCATGTCACCATAAAACACAACTTTCCCAAGTTAAGACTCGTTTCGAAGCAATGAAGCAGTCAACTATCACCTTCAAATAAAAATTATTGCGTCATAATTGTCATAATGTGTTCTCCTAAAGTTCCAAATTTTGTTCCGACTTCCAATTATTTAAAATCTTTGAATGAAGATCACATATTTTCTTTGTCATCAATCAATACACAAATTACAGGAAACTGCTTTCTCCTTTAGTTTTTTCTATAATTTAATATGCCCGATAGGTAATTGTACTGAGCTTTCACCTTTCACTCCATGCATTAAAAGTATGAAAGGTGCTTTACTATTTTAGTAGTCTATTAATCTTTTTATATCTCATTCCAATTTGGTTTAATTTTTAGAGTATTTTTTGTTCATCTTCAAACAACAGAAAACTCGCTTTTGAGTCTGTTTTTAGCTTTGGNATATCTCATTCCAATTTGGTTTAATTTTTAGAGTATTTTTTGTTCATGTTCAAACAACAGAAAACTCGCTTTTGAGTCTGTTTTTAGCTTTGGAAGTAATGGTCCAATCAATTTATATAAAAGAGCTTCATTTCAAATTCTTTTTCCAACTTCATAGAATATATTGACAACGTTTTGTATGATAAAAACTCACTAATTGAACTTTCTTTACAAAACAAGATTTTCTAGACTCAAAGTTCTTTTCAAGAGATATTCACACTATTCACAGAGAAAATGTACAAACAAAAGAATTGTACAAGAATCACCGAATGAAGCCGCCGGTTAAATGACAAACCTATTCCAACCAGGTTTGCAGATAAAATGATTTTACACATCTAACCCTTCTCTCAAAATATCAATTCAGCAAAATAAGTTATATTTTTGCAAATTATAATGTAAAACACTAGATAAAAATGCAGAAACGTACTCCTATTTCTAGAATGATAAAGATGATATGTTTTAAACAACATTTACTATAGTTCACAAAGCCAGCGAGTGAATCTGTAATCTGATTAAAATGCAAAGTAAAATGCACACAAAATGTTGTTTTCTTTCTTTCTCCTAATAATAATAATTATTATTCATCTGTTTCAACATAACATGAAGCAGTAGAGAGGAGTAGAATTTTCCTGTCAAATAATAATAACCGCTGCATTTATTCGCAGCATCATAAGTATAAAGTTTATTGCCATAATCTGACTATCAAACAGCATCAGCGAACATAATAATATCACCGGTGCTACTCTTCTTACTGCTTAAAAAGGATTATATTTTCACCCTCTTTTTCATGGCTTGTTTTTTGTTTTCATGAGGATTACGATGCATAGATCAGCATTTGCATCATTATTAGGTATGCTGACCGTTGCGTAGTCGGTATTTTACTTATCATAATTGTATAACATTCGTTCTATGCATTATTGCTTTAAATAGCAATGTGCGAAATGTCTGTAGGTACCTACCTACCTGTGCTTATCTTATTTCTAGACTGGCTCCTTTATGCAGTTGCTAAATCAGATGAGAACTATTAGAATATACATTTTATACTTCATATAAAACATATCAGCTATTGTTCTGGACGAACCAGCTTTTTTTAAATAAAGGTAAAAGAAAGAAAAAGGCTTATGTCCTCCCATGACTTTGGTAAATTTGGTATTCTCTCACTTCTCTGGGTAGGCAACCACATTGTTTTTACAATGAAAGTTACCAAGAAAAATATAAAGATAGCATGACTGGCAAACAATGGAAAAGAAGAAATTTTCATCGTGTATTCATTTTTATATCAGCAACTTTATTCATGTTACATAAATGTGGAGATGGTGATAATGATGGATAACAAAGTCATGTGTCAAAATGCAAAGTTTTCAACCGGCTCTGCTTATTCCTACCTAACAAGTAAGTGCTAAACTAATTTTTCTTTGAGTTGCTGCATGAGTAAACAGCGGCATACCAACTCTATGTATTATATTTTCTTGCTTGAAGCTAAAAAATACTTCTTCCACAATCCTGTTCCATGATTATTTTGTAAAATACATTAAGCAGATTGTGTTTTTTTGTTTTTTGATACAATCTAATGACAGACATTGTTCAAATACCCAAGAGGAGCAAGCAGACACCACATATTAGCATCTAAATATTAGCAATTGATTCTCAAGTTTAAAAACATCTTAGGATAGCCAATAACCATACGCAAAAGTAACTTTCGGTTTAAATAAATTCATGATGTATAAATTACATTGCTAGAAAGCAAGTACACGTAACACGATATCTGTACTTGTATCAGATTTTTAATACCGGCTGGTCTGTGTATTTCAAAGCTGAATCACAATCCAATTCACAAAGTCATGAGAATATCATTCTTTATTAAAAAGAAAAGCAAATGTTGGGGTGATGGTGAAAAGAAAAAGATGAGAATCTTTCCATTCACAAGAAAATAGCAACTTAATGTTTAGAATTTCATGTATCATTTGGAATCTAACTGCGTTGCATCTTTTTTCTCATGGAAAATGCATATGTTTCGTATCGTAAGTATTAAGCTTCTTTTTCTTGTTATTCACATTACTAAATTATTTTGTATGCACCAACTTGGGAATAACGTATAGTTATAGGGGAATAAAAGAAAGGGAAAACTGCTTCTGACTTTCTCGAAGACATTGCGAGTGCATCTAAAGAAGCGTGGTCATGACAGGGAAAAGAGAATGGATTTGTAAATAAGTAATTCTCCTTATAACAATATAGCTTGGATTAAAAATGCTCTAAAGAGTGTTTTTGACACTGCCATCATCATCATTTGTGATCTAGCAGTTCTATAACAGGAGCCTGGCGTTCTATTCCATTCCCAACAATTCTAGAAGATTATGTTCTCATTGGATTTCAGGGTATGAAAGCAGTTTTCCCTATCCATTGCCATGATGCAAAATTGTGGTGGTTGAAATCATTATTACTATTACCTAACCACATTTTCCCATTCCCCTTGATTAAGATCATCAGTAAAGAGATCATTCTTGAACTCTATTCTCTTTCTATTCTTATATATCAGCAAGGGAAAAGATTATCATTCTCTCATTTCATTGTACTTTGCAGTTTTCGTAGTCTGCTTTGTCCTCTTAATAGGAGAAAAGTAGAAAATGATGAGCAGCAGCAATTGGCATGTTGATGATAATGATGAAATAAGTAAAATATAATTTTGTTTTCTGGCTGAGTGAGAGTACTTCTAAAACAAGAATTTTTGAATAACATTTTGCCACATAACAAAATAGTTGCTAACC